>JZLH01S0623589.1:5519-19351 GCA_001188425.1 Eucidaris tribuloides | reverse complement strand
CTACTCGAGTATCTTTAACATGCCAAAAACATTCGAGAAGGGAGCCAGAGCGTTGTCGATCACCCCGATCAAGGTGCACGTAGATTGACCCCGATTACCTTGCCGAGCTTGACCAACCAGGCCAAAAACTGGTTTGATCAGGCCTGATCGAGTTGACAGAACAGCAGTGTGTACACAGACCTCACCACACTAGTCTTTGTTCAAGACAGTTAATTGATGATAGTAATTTCTCCATTATATAGGATAGGTTGTTACGTCTGGAAGCCAGACTACAGTATGACAAGCTATAAAATCCAATCCATCTTTCAACAACACACCCACACACTACAGTATATTCCACCAACACCCACGCATTTCCCAAGGAGATTTTGTTTCATGAAATTCTTGACCATGAAGAAATGTATCATGCAGTAGATTGAAAGTACAGATTAAATTAATGATGGTATCATCAAGTCCATGTCATGCAAAGTTCCATAGCCATGACTAGTAAATTTACTGGCCCATGGTAGGGTCTATGATTTAAAGGACTACTCAATGATTTGACGGCTAGTAAAATAATGTGATGTGATATATTAAATAACTAAAATTACAGAGGCATACACCTGTACATGTATGTATGCAGGGGTCGTGCTTTAAACTTTTTTTACCTAGCCAGGCGGACTAGTTAAGCCATTGGAGACGATTTGATTTCACTATAACACGCATTTTCCATACAACCCAACATGAGTTAACTCGTACTTACAAGTCTCGAATGGGTTAACATAAATTTTGGGTAGCCCACCAGAATTCAGTCTAGCCTACCCCCAAAATTGAATATTTTTCATACTGTTTTGTGTGACATTAAAGAAATATTTTGGCTAGCCATGCAGACCAGTTACTTTAGATTTTGGCTAGTTCGCCATGATTTCTGTTAGCCATTGGGTAGCGGGCTGCTGTTAACCGTGAACACTGGTATGTACAATGGTCAATGAATAAATGAATGAACTTCACTGTCACTTCATTTTGTCACACTTTTAGTATAAATCTTTGGTCACGCTTTTACCCTTTAAATGTCAATTTGATATGGTTGAAACATTGAATCTGATTAAAATACAAGTACATGAGCCCAATTTGGTATTTTCAGGCTGTACAACAATCTTTTTAATCAGTTGGGGCTTTTTAATCAGATTGCACAGTGACTGGAAAAATAGGCACTCTTTTTTGTAAGATAATTAAGTTCAGAAAGTCGAAAAAGAAGTACACCAGTTTCAACTTCATGGTATGTTTCACATTTGATTTACTGTATACGCTGAATATTTTACGGTTTTATTCCGAAGACTGAATGCGAAAATTTTCACTTTCTGATATAATGTATTTCTGTACTTAAAGTGAATGCAAATGCAATAAAATTGTGAAAATATACTCTCACAAATTAGTAAAGTGTCTGTAACATTTCAAAATCAAATTACTGAAATATTCACAGAAAAAAATAACAGAAGGAAGAAACTGGGAATTACCGTTTTTACTGTACTTTACATATCAATTGCTCAAAATACAGTTTTATTTTCAGTACAATGAATTACTCAAACTAGAAGAGAATTAACAATACATTTACAAATTGCAATGTAATGCGCATCAGTAAACCCACTTAAAAATTCACATGCATAAAAATTCACTTGAGGCAAGAGGAATTTAATAACGGTCTTTTCCAAATCCAATTCAATTCCAGGTCCACAGCAAAACACAGTACCAGCCAATATACTCCATATGAAGCACTCAACGGTAGGCAGAATTCATTTCAGTCTCATTTGGTTTGACATTTCAATCGAACTCAAAAACAAGCTCTCTTGATTTTATATATGGTTAGGACAGCAGCCCAGCACAGCACACGCACGACACACACCACAGCACCACAGCAACACACCACACACACACACACTACACACACACACACACAAGCACACACACAGCACGGCAGCACACACACAAAGCACAGCACAGCACACGAAGCAGTACACAGCACGAACCACACACACCACGCACACACATACTCGGGCACGTAAGGCAGAATTGCATCTTCAGTCCTCATTTGTTTGAGCATTGCAATCGAACATGCAAAACAAGCTGCGCTTGATTGTTATTATGGGTAGGCAGCAGTACGCCACAGCAGCACACGCCGCGCAGCTACACACACAACACACACAGGCACAGCACTACACCACACAGCACAGCACAGCACACACAGCACACACACACATCACATGGCACACACAGCAGGCAACACACACACACAACTAACACCACACACACACAGCACATCACCACAGCAGCACAAAAAAAAACACACACACACTACACCACACATATGCATCCAATAAACATTGTGGCTGGTGTAACATACATGTAGCATGTAGAGGGTAAGGGCTAAAACTAATCGGCACTGTGTGCTATTTGCGATTTACTGTCACACGCGAAGTGACTTCAAGGAGGCAGTAAACATGGTTTAGGATACGCCATCCACATCGCCGCTCCGCCAAAAAGAAATATAAAAAAACTAAAGACATAACTTTATTCAGGGAGAAGAACTGATAATAAATGAATAAAATAGATAAATGAAATACATGTAATAAATAAAAATATGATTATAAATAAATATCAATTTATAATAATAGTATAGTAAATAAATAAATAAATAAGTAAATAAATAATAAATATAAATAAGTATATAAATAAATAAATAAATAAATATATATATAATAAGTGCAATATTAATGACATTGCACATGTTCAAAATGTAAGCTCACGCTTGCATTCCCCTGGAAATTGGAAAGTCGATGAATGTATTATAGTGGTGCTGATGGGATTGCAGGTTCGCATAGATTTTGGTGTTTATTTGTTGCGGTTACTGTAGGTCATGTAGCATAGTAAAAGAGGCGATGTAATTAACATTTTTGCTAAATTGCATTAGAATAGGCTTACGCACATGTATCATGCAGTTTTTTGTTCTTTCCTTTTGCATATCTACCAGTAGATAAGTATACGCATTGAATATTAACTCTTTACGAGCGTGAACTGTAGGTTTCTGAGGGATAAATAATGCCAATTGTTCTTTTCATATTTCTTGAATTTTGCTCTTTCTTTGGCAGTATTATTGAAAATGGTAATTTTCTAGAACCTATATAAGCACTGTGGAAGACGCCGTCTAAAAAATTGTCGAACGTTGCCTATTGACATATGCTGAGCAGTGTTTGAATGACAAATAGACACCGTCTAGAACAGAAATAGTTTGGAGCAGTTATTGCTGTCAGCTACGTACAATTGTGCAGATACAAATTGACAGCCAGTTAATTTTATATCGGAGTCGATAGGAAATTCTGGCAAGCAGCAGTAGTCTATGGAGAAAACAGGCTGGACATGGTCTGTCTGGCCATGATTTTCATCTTTTAAAGGAAGCTTAATGATTGTTTAAGGCAGCTGCATTTTTTCAGGCTTGCATTTTTAGACCGTATCAAAGACAATAGTAGCATGGGGAATCATGTAGCTCAGATTTTTTAAACTGGAAACACTGTTATACAGTGCCTTTAAGATGTTACTTACTAGCTATGTTTAGTGTCTCCTGTACAAAGGTGAAGGATTAAACTCATTATTACCATTGTTCAGTTTAATTGTATGATTGTGTACAGAAACATCACTAGCACAAAGGGTTAAAATATCTCACAAACAACTTTGACAGCTATTTTCTGCATGAAATTCTTCTTTCAAATTTTTATGCAGAGTCCATGACCGTGTGTTATAAGGTCATCTTCTGGACAAATTCCTTTGTAGAAAGGGGTGGGGCCTTGTTAGAACGTGATATACGATGAAACTTGTTCAAATATTTCCTGTACAAAATAAATTCAGAGTGTGAAGTACCCTGCGTGGTCTAATATAATTTCCTGTACAAGCCACTTCCTTTGTAAGACTGATAATCGGTTGAGATGGATAAAATGATGAATCAGCATTAAAACAGCCAAAACAACATTTTTAAGAGTACTTTCTTTCAACTTTAATGATCTGAAAGTAAAGTGCATTTTCTGTTAAATTGCACATGTACATCTGAAACTTCTTCTTGTTTTTGAATAGTATTTATTTACCAAGGAGCTTTGAAGCTTGTTTTTACATGATTTCATTTTATTTCTTATATATGAATGTAGATTTATATTTCTATTCATTTTTATCTAAATGTATTAATAATCTTACTTGTCTGTGTCTCTTTTAACACAGAGCAAGAAAAGGCAACCATATTGTTATAAATATAATAAAAACATCATGATCTAACTTTACTCTTGTTTTATGCTGTTTTGGGTTTTCTGTGCAATTGGAAATAACTTGGTGAAAACTTTGAAGCTTCAAATGAGAAATGTAATACTACGAATACTACAAATAAAACTAGTAGGACACAAGGACAAACTAGGGAAAGAAACTACATTACAGAATAGATCTAGTATACATGGAACAACTTTAGTTTAGCATGTGACCCTTTTTTCTCTTTTTCTTCTTTGTAATTGATTGCTCAGGAATGGCAACTATAATTAAAGAGAGAATTTGCCTACAATTCTTTAACATAACAAAACAAACCCTGAAATATGGCCAGAAAATTAATTACCAGGGCCTGAATTCAGGCTTTGGCCTGAAAACTGACATCCCTGACTGCTAGTAGGTATATCATATTACAAGCAATCTGACAAAAACAGACATCGGGTATTGCATACTTTGTTTCAGGTCAATGCTACATGTAGCAGGAGGAAATATATCAAAATGGCAAAAAATAGGGCAACTTATTACGGGGGATTGCCTGTGAAGGTTAGATGGGGGATTGATGACAGACAAATTATGCTTCCTGGCAAAAACAGGACATGGCAAGGAATAAGATGAATATACATCATCATGTCAATCACAGAGTAAGTCATAATTATTGGACTGTTCATTACCATGCCCATTGAAGGCTACACTCTTTGGTATAAATGCTTCCTGGCATTTTTCTAGAACAACTTAACTTGGTATAAAATGCTACAAGAACTTGAATGAGGTGTTACCTATCACTTCAGGACCTCAATACAATGTAAAAAAAAAAAAAATAAGTCTAGCATGTAGACTAACGCACAGATTACACGCAAAGTCCATGGAAGGAAGTGTACTCCGTAATGTGATCATGACATAAAATATGAATGAATGAATGTAGCTCTTCTTCCTTCATCAGCCCAGATTCTGGTCATGTCATCACCACACTGCTACTGATATTTCAGAAATAAAATCATGGTTAAAAGGATGTCTGATTCAGCAATATGTATTAAGTGACGACCCCCCCCCCCCAAGAACTGCACACTAATACTGGACATTTTCAAGGAATACATTTACATTATGAATGACACCTCACAAACATACATCATCACAAATCGTGTCATCCTGCTGTTTATAAAACACAAATATGTATGTTGAAAGAACAAAATAAATTGCTTTTGTTTAAAAATCATTCTGTTGATCACCCATAATTTTACAACAATTTCATGTTGCATCTATACTTCAAAAACTAGAAAATATGACTACATGTACAAAAATAAATCTGCATTGTTATCCATCACCAAGTTATTGCACTCCATTAGGCTAATGAAACTTGATTATTAGTTTCCCGTCACCCGCCCTCGTTATGATTTTCGGGCCGCGTTAGCAGCCGAAAATCCAAGAATAATTCATTATTTTGAGAAAAAAATTCAAGCCTCACCTTTTCAATTGATTTTGGAAGTTTTGGTAGGAAACAAGTCTCGGAAATGAGTTTAAAAATAGACCCAATATTATTTGTATTTCGTTTCAAGATCGCCTGTTGGTCCATAATGTACCAAAAGGGTTCCACTGTACATGTTTTGGGTTAGAACTGTTAGAAACTGGAAATGTGCAAATGGAATGAACAAACAAGAGCCTCGCGGGGGGCACGACGCTCACGCTGAGGTCTCGCAACTCTCTATGGCACCATAGAAAAACTGCACTTAGTTTTGGGTACCTTGGAGCCTGATATCTAGGTCAGCCAACGTAGCTAAATGGAACCAGTTGACAAACTTTGCATCCTGCCATATAGCTTGATTTTTGTCAAGTTAATTAAATTCTAACATCCGTTATATAAAAACATAGACGCAGCCCTAAGTATCTAACATTTGACCTTTGAAACTACTATATGTAACATCTGAGCCTCCAAAAAATCATTAGGCTCTGTTTACGCATCTACTCATCAAGTTTGGGTTACAAATGGGCTTTGGGGTTAGAAAGTTAACCTAGTTTGGCCTTATGGGCCTGCCGCCCTGGACCCAGGGGGCTGTGTGTTCGCATTCCAACGAATACTCTTTGCGACTCCCCCTGAGGATCGCAATTCGCCACCAAGTTTGTTTCAATCGCAATTGATGTGAAGTTATTCCTATAGGCCCTACGCCCCAAACTTTTGCCCCCCTTGGGGCGCAAACAGGGCCACCTGGCATTTGTCATTAGGAAGCATTAATTCAGCACTATATAGAGGTATCTACACAGCTAAAGTGGCTAAAAACTTAACTCTTTCTGGATGCTAGCAGAAGGCCAATTACCAACTCAAAGAAAAACTTGACTTCATTTGAACCATTTGACGCTACATATGTGACCTTTACCTACATACTGTGACCTTTGACCGCCCAAATAACATTGAGGTCCCTTTATGCGCATCTACACACCAGGTTTAGGTTACAAATGGGGCTTGTGTGTTAGATAAGTTAGCTTAGTTTGGGCCCGTTATGGTGCCTGCCCCCTGGACCGCCCGGGGGGTGGGGGGTGCTACCATTCACGAACGCTCTTTCCCTCCCCGAGGATCATTCCCACGCAAGTTGGTGCTAAATCCATTGATGTGATGTGAGTTATTCCTATACGGCCAATACCCCAGCAACTTTTGCCCCCGCTTGGGCCAAACGGGCCACCCTGGCATTGTCATGAGGATACATTATTCAGCCAACATCAATAGAGGTATCTACACAGAAAGTGGCTTAAATAACTATTTCTGGATCTAGTAGCGAAGAAGATGTTTGAAAACTACTTACTTTTGGCCCTTTAGGGCCCTGCCCCCGGGCCCCTAGGGGGGCCAGGTGTACCATTTGAGGACCCTTGAATCCCCACCCCCTAAGGATCATTCCTGCCAAGTTTGGGCCAAATCCAATCATGCATTTTGAAGAAGAAGCTGAAAATGCATAAAAGTTTACGCACGACGAACGACGCACGACGGACAAAAAGCGATCGCAATAGCTCACTTGAGCCTTTGGCTCAGGTGAGCTAAAAAGCATTTAAGTGTTTGTAAAAAAGTTAAAATAATGAAATGCTGCATGTAATGAATAATGACTAATGAAATAGTTCCCTCATTATAGGCTGGAAAAAATGTGACGGGAAACTTATAATCAAGTTTCTTTAGCCTTACATGCAGACAGAAAAAAATCTTATTGAAAAGATACTGACATGTACAAGAGTCAGGTATTTTGCCACAATACATGTACATGTTGCCTATTGTAATTGTTACCTAATTGTTTACTGGACCCCTCTGTAAAACAGTGATACCTTGTAAGTACTAACATGAACTAGGTCCACGGTACTACTGAGTAGGGCTATCCAGCCGTGTAATTTTACATTTTATATATACTGAATTTGTTATTTGTATATATGTTTTTTTTAAATTGATGGAAAATAAATACAAAACAATACCTGTAATCAACAAGAGATCTTTAAGTACTATACACGTAATATTGATTTTATGCTAAATTTAAGCCAGTATTATTAGGATCTAGGCATCCTGCCATTTATACCACAGGATAAAGCGAAAAAGAAGAGAGTCTACTCGCATTATTAAATTTGTAGAGAGGAAAAATGTAAAATGCAGGTCCTTTAGAATATTATACATGTAGGTACACATATGTTGCCAGACAGATATGCGATAATAATATCCAACATCTAGAGCACACACAATTGAATTACGTTTCAAGTTTCAACTCACCAACCCAGCACGCTAAAGAGAACAATGATGATGCTCGGATGTACAGAACAAAAATATCACAAGAATAAGATCAGCTCAACAAATCATTTCTTTTGAATATCCCTGAAAATAGAAGGCCGGTTTTCACTTGTCGCCAGTGTGCCAACGCACACACAATGGACACCCACCTTAGCTTAGCGTCAGAAAAACGAGATGCACACGGTTCAGCGATTATCCAATAGGCCCAGATGTTGTGCAGTGTGGTATGTACCAATTATGAATGCCACTCCCTGGATAGCTCATGTAGTGCAGGCCAATGCAGCACACCAAACTCACGTGACACAGTCTCCCAATCCCAGCGTTGTGTGTGCTGCAGCCTATACAGGCCACACGCCCCTAATATTAACCAGCCAGCTCATGGTATGAGAATTTATTATGTTGATTCATAGATGGATCTCCATAGGTCAGTCGGGTGAATTTGATGAGCGCTGTATCAACATTGCTTGTTATTTGCACAAGTCTGAGCACTACAGTGCATGTTAGATGGGAAGGAATTGTATGGTACTATTAAGTAAAGTGCAAATTCTAGACAGGGTAGGTGGTGATTAAGATTGGAATTTAGCACATACATGTACATACTTAGTACACACACATAATGAGAAAAAAAAAATATTTGAAAGTCACAAATGTGTAGTACATGTACATACTATACAAAATATGTCTATGTTGCAAAGATCAATTTAAGGATAAAGCAATTTTTATTCTTTAATCTTTTAATACATTTTTTCCCATTTTTTAAAGGAATATAAGCCTCCCTTGAAAAAATTCGAAATAAATTTAAGCCTTGGCACAATCCAGTGTACGGTATGGCAGACTGCATAAAGATGAAACCTTTTTTGTGTTGAATTTTGCCTCTTTAAAACTCATTCAATATGACTAGATTACATGTAGTATCGAGCCTCCAGAGAAAGATTCAGACAGCTCACTTAAATATGGCTCTTGGAATGGATTCTTACTACAGTAGTTTAATGTAATAACTTTCGGTCATGAAAATATTTATCATCACATTCACATGAACTGCTAAACACTTGGTATGTTGATGGTGCTCTGACTCGCCCACGTCACGTGTGACCTCAATGGAATACGACGGCACACCAGCTCGCCAAGAAGACAATCAGTTTCCAGTACCTCTTTAAAGACAGAGTAAGGGATTTGCACGTCAGAAAATGGTAAAATGAATGAAATCAGCTCAAATCGTTCACAATGTGAAGATTAGCATTTATAAATAAACACCTGTCATAGAACCTGTGGGTAGAATACGTAGTTTTGGTGAATATCTGGACAATTAAACTTCAAAATTTACGTGACGTCGACGTGCACAGGCCGTTTCAAAATTGTTCGATCAGCCGTTAGCCGAAGGTCGCGTGGAGTTTAGCCGTTTAAGCAATCAGTGTGCTCTGCTGGTCTTGCGACGGTACACATAACCGCGATTCACAATTTGAGCAAAATTTAAACTTACGGAAAGAACAACATTCTGGTAACATGTCGTTATTAGTTTTTCTCATGACGTACGGTATGGATCTCAAACTTTCAACACATCATTTTTAAATACTAAACTACCGTTTGGTATTGATAATAAGGGAAGTAATGGACTTGCAAATCCCTGACACAATCTTTAAGATAACCACCACTGACGACACGACTATGATATTTTTCACAAACCAAAAAACATCAACTGAATAAGTTAAAAAGGTCTTGTCTACATAACATTTCAAATTTTAGAGTAAATCATACATTTTGAAAGGTTAAAAACATGAATACAAAACAATCTAATTTCTGGTAAACACACCTTGATTTTAGCCCAGCAACCAAGTGTTATAGGGTAGTGACATCATTTGGAGAAATAAAAATGCCCCTCGAACCAAACTGGTTGAAAGATATAGGCCTAGGCCTACAACATCAGTTTTTACACTACATGTAGCTGGAGTGTAGCTTCTGGCTGAAGGATAGGCCTCTATGTCTTGAATTTGTTTAGTTAAAAAGGAGAATCCAGCATGAACATTCCAGCACTGTATTTCTCTCATGCCTCAAGAGAAATTAATCTCATACAAAGCTACACAACAGATTTGTCTGCCACAAGGAATACTGGTGCTAGCTCTTTTGAAATGAGTAAACTTTTGACTACAAAAAGTTTACATTAGAATCCTAGCAGTTACATGTATGTAATTCACTTGATTCTAGAATACTTTTATGCAAAGTTGAAAACTACCCAAATAGTGTCATCTACATTAATATAAGCCCACCAATAACCTGATTGGTGCAGGAGCATTACGGCACAATTCAGTCCATTACATTTTCATATCTCTATGTCCTTCACCTAATCACCAATGATACTAGCTACATGTACATTTTCATTTGTATGCGAACAGAACTTGTCACATGACCCATGCTCAGCCAGTCAAATGTAAGCCACGACCAGACACTATGTAAACACATCATGGGGACAAATTTACTGAGCCTTAGCTACACTGTATTGTAAATAATTTATTAAGTTTTTCACTGTCTTGCAAAATTGCATTTGCAGGACACAAGCAATATGCATAAAACTCATTTGTTAAAGTGTCATGTTTCGAACACTGATAGAAGGCAGATGAAAATGAGTGTGTGTGTGTGTGTGTGTGTGTGTGTGTGTGTGTGTGTGTGTGTGTGTGTGTGTGTGTGTGTGTGTGTGTGTGTGTGTGTGTGTGTGTGTGTGTGTGTGTGTGTGTGTGTGTGTGTGTGTGTGTGTGTGTGTGTGTGTGTGTGTGTGTGTGTGTGTGTGTGTGTGTGTGTGTGTGAGTGTGTGTGTGTGTGTGTGTGTGCGCGCACGTGCGTGTGACGTGTGTATACTAATTTGCACACGGCTGGATTGGTGGGTGCATAGCTGACTACAAAATATTGGCAGTTCAGCAAGGAATCTGAAATATTTGACCTTTTCCAACATTTATATTCCAATTAATTTTGTAGCTTACCATTCTATACACTTGCGTGTAGAGAGTAGATTTGTAAATTGTCAAAGATATATCAAGTTTGACAATTTATGAACAATGAATCAATGGTGCATATGAAATTAATGACAGTACATGTTGCAAAACCTCAAGCAAGGTGTAACTGATGGTACATGTTATTGTACATTTACATGAGGAATAGAGGATGGGCATATTCATGTAATTAATAAACACAATTTATCAAAAGTGTAATATTTGTACCCAACAGAAATGCTTTGTATGTACATTAAAAGTGTTGGTATATTTTGAAAGACTGTTTTCCTGTTTTTCAACAGGGAGGTAATTACATACATGTAGGCCTACATGTACATGTATGTATAGCACACCAGTAAACATGCACACAGTACATGTACATGTATGTTTGGTTAGAGGGTAATTTTACATCCATAGCATAAACAGACTGCTACAACCTGGGAATGTGATGCACTTCAATTGTACAAATCACATTCAGAGCATAATACAAATTCTTCTCTTCTTCTTCTTCCTCCTCCCCTCTTCTCCCTTCTTCCCTTCCCTCCTCCTCCCCTCTTCCTCCTCTTCCTCCTCCTCCTCTTCCTCCCCTCCTCCTCCTCTTCCTCCTCTTCCTTCTCCTCCTCCACCACCTCCTACTCCTCCCCCTCCTCCTCCTCCACCTCCTCTCCTCCTAAATATTATTATCATTTTTATAATTATCAATTTATCATACAGCGAAACATGTTGCTTTGCCACAAAGAAATTCCTAACACTCATGGTAAAAGAATGTCATTTCAATATATTTATGACTGAGGAAGAGGTTATATCATTTTATCAGAAGTCAGAACCTACTAATTCAAATGTACAAACAAACAGTAAAGTTTTATAGTGTATTGTGTTATGCTCAGTTTAATATATCTATTACAGCTACTGTACAGTGTAAATGTACTATAAAACGTAAAGTTTTATTAGTGTATTGTTATGCATGCTCATCAATTTTTATTGTCATATTTGTGTACCACAGCTACCTGTACTGTTACTGTGTGGAAACACCTAACAGTGGCATTAAAAATGACATAGAATTATGCACACATACTTCAGCAATTTTATTGATTTTTTCATGTTTTACATGTAAGTATGTTTGAAACAGCAAGACCAAACATTAGGCAACATGACAGCTCATTAGTATGTACCTTATGTAAGGTTAACAGGTATACAACACATCCACTGAACCGATTCTGACCTTGCATTTAAAGAGTCAATAGAAATTTGATTTAAGTCACGATTTGAAGTCATGATTCAGATGAATTTGATTGGAAGAAATTCATTTAATTTGCATTGCTATTGTTTCATTAAAATCACCATTCACAATTCATATCACCAACCCTGAGGCTGAAACAAATCATTGTGGCCGACATCACTCACACCCACCCAGTCTACAGCATATACATCTAATTTATCATTTACTGAAAAATGTAAAACAATATTTTATTCATGACCATTGACAGCATATTTTGATGCCAACACTCGGAGATGAAGTATGCACATACTCACTCTTGTGTTCGGCAAAGTGCAGAAGCACGTACGACAGCGCATAATACAGCGCATACAACGAGCAGATGAACAGTAGAAGCAGCAGGAACAAGTCTGGATGGTCATCAAGGAACGGACACCTCTGCATAACCCTCCGACTCCCGACTCCGAGCAATCAATCAAAAGGTGACACACGGCACTCCCGTCGACAAGAAAAAAATACACCACAAGACAGTACTACAACGGATGGACGGATGGTGAACGGGCTTTCACACACGTCACCGGGTATCCATCAATTATGATTTACATGCAGATGTGGGGTTTCACTTTGAGCTCGGAGGCACTGAAGATCACACACGTGGGCAGTCTAAAATGCCATGCAAAAGAATCGAGCGTTCTCGCTTCGTACGTGTATCACGACAAGAAGAAGAAGTACTGTATGAGATGAAAGTCGCACCCCGTCTGGTTCGGCATAAATGAATTTCGGATGCAGCATCGAATGTCAGAGCCGGCGCAATTATTACTTAACCTTGTCGGTTCGTAATGGACTGGTACACCAAGTAAGGCACGAGAAATCCTCTCAAGTGTTTGCGACACCGCAACAATTTAAATTAAAATCTTGCGAATTCACTCTGAATAGAAATTACTGGCTGACCAGGTGTTGTATGTTCATACTACAGCGCAGACACCCCGTGGCTTATTGCTAAACAGAGGTATTTTAATCGTTCTCTCTGTGATTACATGCTCGGCGCAATGGTGTAACCGTCTGCTAGCGCAGCATTAAGTGTTTTTATTCTGAGGCATATTAGCGACGTAGGGAGACGGAAAGAGAGAGAGGGAGACAGAGAAAGAGGCAGAGAGTGTGAGACAGAGAGAGGTAGAGAAAATACATCGGGCACCGAGATTGCCATCGATATAGAAGAGCTGGTCATGAATACCGTTGCCATGGTAGCAATGATGTCAAAAGCTCCCAGTCTCTTTTTAAAGTCCTCCACAATTCACATACTCCACCCCCGAGACTCTTAATGCAAACATTAAAAACATTTACTAGTCTAGCATTTTTCCATTGTAAAACACAAGTTCATGTAAACGTACTAAACATTGCATGCACATTTTCAAATCCCAATGCACACCCCTCCTACAAAATTCTTTCAAAATCTAACTAAAATTGAATGACAAGGAGCTATAACTGAGTTACACTTCAGTGCAATGATTTTTCAACCAGGTACATTACACACACTGTAGCTCCAAAAGCCTTCTCGTGTGTATTTAAATAAAAGTCAAAGTGCCACAAAGGTACACTGCACATG
>JZLH01S0623582.1:18889-32347 GCA_001188425.1 Eucidaris tribuloides | reverse complement strand
TACGGAACAACGTTTACCCTGTTTTGTTCTCCCTCACATCGGCACCAACATCACTTATGATGGATGTGGGATGAATTATGACTTAAATCATGTACTTGAAATGATTATAATTATTTTCGATGACTATACCCTGTACTATCGTTATTAAAGACACTATATAACATTGAAGAAGCCCCATTTAAAAAATGGTCAAACTTTGCTCTCTGACATATCTGATGGTGCTTAAATTGACAAATTAAAATTCCATTACACAAAAGTTCAGACAGTTATCCTGTCACTCATAAAATACGTACAGATAAATATCGACTCATGAATTACTGTCGGCCGACGAAAATTCTGCAACACAGCAGTCTATGGGGGAAGACTTGAGTGGCCGCTCAATGATTTTCAATTTCAAAAGCACTTAATCATGTTAATGATCGTTTTGAATTGTAGGGCTTCATTTTTGGACATCAGAGACACTGGTAGCACGGGGGATCATGTTGCTCAGATTTTTTTTTAAACTGGAAACATTGTTATACGATGCCTTTAAGTAGTCAAATGGTGCAAGAGCACTGACAATGGAGAAATTATTTGAAGAGTTTTAATAAAATCATGTGAATTTTTGAAAATGTTTGTACGATTCATGCATATACTTACTGGTATCAGGCAATAATCCAATGCTTTTTCCAATTTCTCTTGACAATATAGCAGCTACAGCATTTACATCTACGTTTGGAATCTTGGAAATCACAACAATAAAACCATCATTTAATTAAAGTTATATTTTCTATGAAGAACCATTGTTTATGTTAATCTGAAATTAGGTGAACACATGATTTTTTTTTCCAAAGGTCGAGAAGCGATATTTGTATTCCAACACGTTTTAAATGTTTTCCTAAGTAAAAATATTCAACAAAAAAAGAAAATGTCGGGATATTTTCCTACAAAATGAATAATATGCCACAGTGTTACTTATTTTGTAATGATCTCTAAAATTTGTACTTATTCATATCTTCATTCTTATCCGTCCGCGGGCTGGGGATAGGGGGGTCCTTACACTTTCACATATGTGTTCCTTAGACTTTATTTTGCCTACACCAAGTCAAATTACACTGATACTGATTACACTGTTTTGGTCGCTCAGACAACTTTTTAGTCAATCTTTCACAAAGTTTTCTCTTGTCAACCCAGACATCAGAAAACACCATCAGATCTACTAAAAAGGATTTACAGAGAAAATTGTGATGTTTAAATTATCAGAGAACAGGTAGCAATAAGAGATATATAGAGGGCCGTCGTTTTACATTTTGAGTAGTTTCTCGTAAACGAAAGGGTGAGTAATTCCAGGGCATTGATAGATCATATAGGTGTATCAAAAAACCGTAATACCAAAGAAATTCATTTTTACCATTAACGAAAACTATACTCGAGCTTCAACTCCCCTTTAATTGCCAATTTGATTGCCAGAATTTGACTGACTCATACAAACTCTGCGTCCAATCAGCACGATTACTATGTGGTTAGACAAGATGCAAAATGACAGTTTCTGATGCTCCGTTCGACGATAAATGTCTCATTTAGGGTGATTTATGGTAGCACAGTAATTATAACCTCAGCTTTAATACCTGCAACACTCCTACGGCGTCTCTTGAAGATCGACACAACGACATGAAGCTTGTCAGTACGACGACGGAAAGTGAGGGTCTAAATCTGTGGAGAAAAAAATAGATAATAAATACAAGTACAGAATGACGATGATGACGACGGCGAGGATGATGATGATGATGATGATGATGATGATGATGATGATGATGATGATGATGATGGTGATGATGATAATGATGGTGGTGGTGGTGGTGGTGGTTATGGTGGTGATGATGATGATGATGATGATGGTGACGATGATGGTGGTGGTGGTGGTGGTGGTTATGGTGGTGATGATGATCATGATGATACTGATGATGATGATGATGATGGTGATGATGATGATGATGGTGGTGGTGGTGGTGGTGGTGGTAGAGAAGGAGGTGCATGGTGGTGGATTTGGTGGTGGTGGTGGTTGTAGTGGTGGTGGTGGTGATGATGATCATGATGATGATGATGATACTGAAAAGCAGCAGGAGTAAGGAAAAGTGATTGAGCATAATCAACACTTCCACCATCATCACCACCACCACCACCACCACCACCATCACCACAACCATTACCACAACCATTACCACCATTACCACCACCACCACCACCACCATTACTACCACCACAATCACCATCCCCACCACCACTACCACCACCACGATCACCATCACCACCACCAGTCCCACCAACAACAACATCACCAACACCACCACCATCACCTAGAAAAACTCATTTTATACATTCATCAATTTTTACTAAAAATGAACTCTTGCATTTTGATAATTCACAAAATGTATCATGATTTAATAGATTGAGGACAATAAAAATGTTACATTTGATAACAAATACGAATACGCAAAATAGGGTATTTCGGATTAAATCAAGAAACCATACGGAAGGTAAAATTATATCATGATTTTGTTATGATTTTTGGAAATAATTTGATTACCAAATGATGATTTTACCCCCCCCCCGAAAAAAAAAATCTGCCCACGATTTAGCCCGCTCGGTTGCTGCGCTACTTCACTGGGATCTCCGATGCTCCCCGATCCCCAGCCCCTAGCCCTACATGAAAAGAAGTTTGGATACTTGGATACTTACGATATTAAAAAGGGGATATCAAAGTTATGACCAAGGGACAGGGTATCTCGGCTATAGGCTGCAAAGCGTTGTAGTGTAACCGGAGGATCATCAAAGGGCATCGATGTCCCGGATGTCAACGTTTCCATGGCAACTAAAGCTACCATAGCGTTGAGCTGTCGGTAGGTCTGTAAAGGTAAACAACGCGTTAATGATACCGATGAATCACAACTAATTTGTCAGAACATAAGTAGCATATAATCAGCACAAACAAACCTATTCATTCATAATATTTTATGAACCTGTGTGCTTATAGTAAACTACAAAATCTCTTGCACGTCTTCGTACCACATCTCCCTATAAAATGGTATCTTTACTACTAAACTTTAGTTTATATTTAAACGTTTTTTGCCATCATCATCATCATTATTATTATTATTATTGTTATTATTATTATTATTATTATTATTATTATTATTATTAGCAGTAGAAGTAGTAGAAATAATAGTAGCAGTAAACGTAGTAGTAATAGTAGTAGTAGTAGTAGTAGTAGTAGTAGTAGTAGTAGTAGTAGTAGTAGTAGTAGCATGAAGAATAATTCCATAACTTACTTCATGGATCAATAAAATGACATTACGTCCAAAGGCATGTAAAGTTCCCATATCTGAATTAAAATGTTGATACTGCAAAGAAAGAAATACATAAATAACTACATTACAATACAAATTTTCCTATTCATATATATATATATTTAAAAAAAAATAGAATTTCAAACTAACAAAGTATGACAAAATGAGGCATGTTGGTGCAATCTTTATTACATATTTATGAAAAAAAATTAGATTATATATACATATACGTAGATATATAGATTATAAAGTGCGTCCCCCCCCCCCCAAAAAAAAGGTCCAATCGAAAGAAAATTATTTAAGGTAATTGCTTTTCTCAAAAGGTATGTATATTTGGTATCATATTAAATCAGAATAAATTTTCTTTCTGATAAAGTCAATTTCATTTAATTCACTTTTATAAATCAAAAGTTATGATTACTTTTGTGCAGTCAGTCAAAATCGCGTTTGTCCCACTTTTCGTGTTGATGGTGAAAATCAACAATGACACTTCAAAACAGAATGTGTTGATTACAATGAATATCAAAACTAGTTAACGACTTAAATTACGAATACAATAATGAAAGAACCCACAGAAACATTTATTTTTGATAAAATATGTTATACTTTGTGGTTCTTGATGTTAAAAGGTCATAAACTCCTTAGGTGTTAGGAGAAAAGTAAGGCCGCTGCTGTGCAGCCATCCCGTTATTGAACATTTACACTGTTTTCATGTTGCACCGCACATGTACATCTCCTTTGTTAATGTAGGGTTTACTCTTTCTTATGGAAATAATAGAACAAAAATAACCTCAAAGTGTTTGAAATATGTTTGTAATGATCACTGAACCATTTCACGATAATTCCCACGCCTTTTAATGCTTTCTTTGTTAAAAGATAGTTTAAACAACGTGCAAGATCTACACACATAGCAAAAGTGCATAGTGGGACAAAAGCGATTTTGCGTCATTGCAGAAAATTCAATATATCTCACAACTGACACAATCAAATGAAATGAAATAAATTGCACTGGAAAGTATGTTTTTTTAGCTTTATGACAATACCCAACTTGACTAGGTTGTATATGATTTTCATATATCAAAAAAAAAATCCCATTGGACCATTTTTTCTGGGACACACTGTATATAAATATACAGATAGATGTAAATATATTTACACTATACCCAAATCAATTACTCTTTTTGTTTCTCGTGGTGTTTTATTAATATTCCTATAATATTTAACAAAACAAACATTACATATTTGATTTACAGATACAATGCACGTGAAAAAACTCATGAAAGCGGTGTATGAATTTCAAATTATAATAATCATTACTAATCAATCACATCCATACAGGTTTTAGTCTGAAAGCGTAAAGGCATACAGCATTACACGGAGCCACACATCAACCTAATACTAGTACCGAAACATGCAGGGAGAAAAAAATTAGAAAGATAATTATCGTACAACATGCGATCATGGATGGATGGATGTCGAAAATTCATAAATATTGTAGCATAAATTCAGGAGATAATTCAACTGGAATGAAAGATACTGCACGAAACGCAGCATCGTCGACGTAATGCCGTGCATAAAACAACGTATAATCGAATCTAATATCCCACGGAATCAGGCAGGTTTGCAAAATTTAGTGATTTACAAGCAAACTGATATCACGAATTCATCACCAACCCATCACCATGACAACGTCAGGGCACATCTTCTTGATGCTTGTTATTCGAAAGAGATGCAAATATTACTTAAGATAGTAATGCATACATACAATTGAGTATATTTTCAAAACAAGGTCCTGCATTTCGCGGTGTATTGTAAAGCATAACATATAGATATTCCATTACTTTAGGTATTTGTTAAATAATAAATTGCATGCTTTTCCTCACGATATTTTGTTATATCGTCTGATTTTATGTTTAAATGAAACAGATGAAAGAATTTAAATGAAATAGGTACATTATATAGAAAGACTGACCTACAATAGATAGGTAGACAGATAGACCGACACAATTTTACACTGTCAAAAAGGAAAATAGTACGAAAGAACGGAGTAAAGAAGTGGAGACTAAGAAACTTCTGCAAACAAAACAAAACAAGGACCGCCGCGACGAAACCATTGAATCCCTCCCGTGAGATATTAGGATCCTGCCCTAATCTCGAAATTTGAAAGCAATGTGATAGTTATACTTACCGTGCTTGTATCAACGACCAAAGCCACTTTGATGAAGAGTTGTCTACTTCCGGAAACATCTTGTCTTCTCCTCTGAAAGTGAAATTAACACAGCACATTTTTAATTCTAACTTCAAAAATTACATCAATTATAAAGAGATTAACAAACTAGAGCAATTCGGCTGCCCGCAGCCGATGGGGTATGCCTCCGCACCCCCGTCCAATTCCAAACTTTGAATGTACAGGGCATCGTAACCTTTGACCATTCAACTCTGAAATGTCATTTATGCCCCATAATACATACTTCACCCAAATTACATCAATATCCGATAAGCTGTCTCAAGTTATCGCGGGCTAACGAGCCGAATCAAGCATATTTTTAGCGCCCCGTTGACCTTTGACCTTTTACCTTTGACTCCAAAAATACAAATATTTCATTGGTGGCTCATAATCACATACTTCACCACGTTACATGAAAATTCAACGCGCCATTTCAAGTTATCGCGGTAACAGCCCGAATCGACATATTTTAAGGCCCAGTGACCTTACCTTTTGACCTTTCAGCTCCAAAATCTAATCAGTTCATTGGTGCCTCATAATACATACTTCACTCAAGTTCATGACAATCCGACTAAAGCCGCTCTCAAGTTATCATTCGTAACGAGCCCGAAATCAGACATATTTAGGGCCCTGGTGACCTTTGACCTTTGGACCTTTCAGCTCCAAATCTAAATGGAGTTCATTGTGGCTCATAGTACATACTTGTCCTATACATCAAAATCCGACCAGCCGCCTTCAAGTTATCGCGGTTAATTAGGGACGTCGAATCAGACATATTTTAGGGCCCCGGTGACCTTTGACCTTTTGACCTTTGAGCTCCAAAAATCTAATCAGTTCATTGGTGGCTCATAATACCATACTTTCACCCAAGTACATGACAATCCGACTAGCCACTTCTCAAGTTATCGCCGGTAACGAGCCGAATCGAGACATATTTAAGGCCGGTGACCTTTACCTTTGACCTTTCAGCTCGCAAAATCTAATTCAGTTCATTGGTGGCTCATAATACATACTTCACCCAAGTTACATGACAATCCGACCAGCCGCTCTCAAGTTATCGCGGTAACGAGCCCAAATCAGACATATTTAAGGCCCGGTGACCTTTGACCTTTGACCTTTCAGCTCCAAAATCTAATCAGTTCATTGGTGGCTCATAGTACATACTTGGTCCTAGTTACATCAAAATCCGATCGGGGGTTCCCAAGTTATCGCGGTAACGAGATCCGGTAACGGACGGACGGACGGACGGACGGACGGACGCACGGACGGACAACCCGAAAACATAATGCCTCCGGCAACTTCGTTGCGGAGGCATAAAAAGCGGAAAAGCAAATTATGATATCATCATTTTGGAATTAGATTTTATTTGTGATTTATTTCCCACGGAATAATCAGATTATTTCTTCATTTGAACAACATGTGTTTAATTTATATCGAAATTATTTCGAGCAGGCGAGCAGAGCTAAGATGTGAGCGAGAAAAAATGGCATATTACTTTGTTAAATTTACAGAAAGCAACATAACTTTGCCATGCCTACGTGATCGTTTACATGAATAATATTGTGATGATGATTTTATTTCGGAATGAGATTTTATTCGCAATTATTTATTTTCCATAGAATAATCAGATTATTTTTTAATTTGAACAACATAACATGTTGAATTATTATTATATAAATTCTTTCGAGCAGGCGAGTAGGTAATACTTGCATATTACTTTAAGCTGATTAAATACGAGTGCAAAATCGATGAAGTGCTTTGCTTAATTTGTCTTGAAAAACTGTGAATTTAAAAGTTCATAAAAGTTTTCTGCTATAGCTTTAAAAAAATTGTTTAGCAAAGTTTTAATAACAATGTTCAGGGAAAGGAGGAAAGAGTTTGCTTTTCGAAATTGCCTGTGCATTTTAACACAGATATTATTTTGATTAACCCGCTCAGTACCATTGCAACCATATCCGGATGATTACCACTTGGACAATTACCCTGAAGGAAAATTCCCCCTGACAATTAACCCCGCAGACAACTATCCCATAGCATAATTACTACCCAGACAATAATCCCTCAAGGAAAATTACCCCATGACAATTAACGCGACAAGTATCCCATAGCATAATTACTACCCAGACAATAATCCCTCAAGGAAAATTACCCCATGACAGTTACCCCTAATTATCCCATAGTATAATTTCTACCCAGACAATAATCCCTCAAGGAAAATTACCCCATGACAATAACCCCTAGGACAATTATCCCATAGTATAATTTCTACCCAGACAATAATCCCTCAAGGTAAATTACCCCATGACAATTACCCCTAGGACAATAATCCCTCAAGGAAAATTACCCCATGACAATAACCCATATGACAATTATCTCATAGCATAATTACTACCCAGACAATAATCCGTCAAGGAAAATTACCCCATGACAATAACCCATATGACAATTATCTCATAGCACAATTACTACCCAGACAATAATCCCTCAAGGAAAATTACCCCCCCCCCAGACAATTACGCCTAGGACAATAACGCCCCTAGACTACCCGCGAGGACGATTACCAACCGCACAATTTGCACTGGATAATTGACTCATAGAACAACTACCAAAAGGACCATTGTCCTTGAGGGTAATTTCCCGGGGGTAAATATCCTAGAGGTGACTGTCATTAGGGTGTATGTCTTGGGAGGTAATGGACCTGGGGTAAATTTCCTGGGGGTAATTATCCTGGGGTAAATGTCCTAAGGGCATGTGTCTTGGGCGGTAATTAAACTAGAGTAAATGCCCTGGGGTAATCGTACAGGGGGTAATTGTCCGCGGGGTACATGTTTAGGGGTAGACTTCCTAGAACCCATTGCAACATATCCCACAGACTTTACACGCGATATTCTGAATTTGATACTATTAGTGGTTCAAAAAAGTGACGTCAAATCCTCGGTCCGATTACGAAAAGTTATAGTGGTAAGTGGATTGAATCTACGCCCTTCTTGATTTCTAGTAGTATAGGACAAATTGTGTGAATTTATGATTCTTCTTCCTCTAAATGTACACGTTATACCATTAAGGAGGAATTACTGAGGACCATAAAATTCCGCAATATTGGAAATTAACTGTGAAAAGAACTGCTTTCCGTTGGCACGGTTTCTCAATTAAACTGGCATGTTTATGAGGAACGAGGTAAAATAGAGCGGGCAATGCAGTAGTGGTGCGGATTTCAATCTTAAATTCAAGTGCCGGCGAGATATCAACAGACAACATGTCATTTTCCCACAACAAGGGAAAAAAAACGGTAAAGTGATTGAAACCACTCCTGGCTGGGACAAGCGGACAAAATGGAATAAAATACAGAATGACATAATAAACATGGCTGCTCGAGAAATGCATCATTTAGTGTTTTCATGACACCACTTGACAGAGAGAAATTATCACCTTTGAATGTCTGGGAAATTTATTGCCAAGTCGTGAGAAATCTATAATTACGCAACTTAAAATGAACTTTCAAGTCACTGTTACTTAATTTAGCATGGATTGCAGTTGTCGCCCAGTTCTTAAATTAAATGAAAAATATTGACTCTGCACTAATGTTATCAAACACATATTAAGGATATGTGTCGGTGATATCAGTGACATGAATATTGCTCCAGATACTGATACATTGGTTCTACCATATTTCTTTAGAGCCCCCATACCACTGAAATCTTAAAACACCCATTGTGTATTGCATCCTTTCAAAAAAATGACACCAATAGGAGTATAGGGGTATATGCAAAAAGTAATCCCTTTATCTATTGCTCCCTGGAACAAAAATAACAGTAATAAGTCCAACAACCAACAACTGAAGTTGTCTTTTCCTTGTGATTTTAAGGAGAGATCTATCGACACAAGCCATATCAAGTACTTCTTCATTTGATACTCAGTGAGTTCGAAGTATCTTAATCAATCTTTTCAAAACCACATTTCTGCTGCTTAAATTCTACTGTCTAAGGATTTATTCAATGTCCAGCTCTCACAGCCGTGTATAAGAGAACAGACCATATAGCACTTCAAAACACGGATTTTAGTTGCCATTTCCATGTTCCTATTTGCTAGCACACTAAGTCTTCTCATTTTGATAACTGATTCCTTGGCAAGTGCAATCCGTTTCTACTACATCACTCCTTCCATCTGAGGGTCGGCCTAAGTATAAGGATTTGGGATCGGCCTAAGTATAAGGATTTTTTTTTTGCTGCTATCCCTCAGTGATACTTTGGAATCATAATGCAATTTTAGATTTACGGTATACATGGATTTGTAATATTTTAACTTTGTATCGTGTTTGTTTTTATGGATGATTTTATTGAGAAAATAACAATTTGAATTTGAATTTAAATTTGAATCAAACCTCCCAAATAGTTGTCCACTTGTTTCATCCTCCGTTACAGTGAATATTATAAAATAATGGAAACATTTTTCGTGTTGGATACTACCATGCTTTTTGTCTTCTTTTCAGGTTTAGTGACAAGCCCAGTTTTTCTTTTTCGATGACTATAGGGGGCCTACTCTCTGTCCCTTTAAAATGTAATAATGTGTGCCACTACTCGGCAAGCTACACCGCAGCACTTAATACGTTGTTTACATTCATGTCACAACCCTTCGTAAATTACACACTGTAGTGTCAGGATCATCAATGTGATGGCTGCATCGATCACATCGAGTCGAACCTAGGTCGGATCCGAGTATGCACAGCCTCGTCCAGGCGTGATTTGTTTTATATTGTGAATTAGTCCTGCGCATAATTTTGAGGTAATTGCCGTTTCACTTCGTGCTTTGTGTGTTAATCGTCACTATAACGATTGCCCATAGGCTGTGACTGACATGTATTCTATCATAATTCTACAAACTACTAGTACTGCTTTGCGTATACCACAGGGGGCCACTCAAGGTGGCACTGTATATCACGCGTGTGAACGCATTTTGAAGAAAAAAAAACATCCTTTGACTAGGATTCGCAATGCTTTAAAAATGATATCCTTATCGAGGATTATGTTCATGGATGTGCTTGAAAGGTACCTCTTAACGGGAATGGTTTGTAAATACCAATCCTTAACGAGGATTCACAATGCTTTCAGAAATACACCCTTAACGATGATTTGTCCATGAATGTATACCTTAATAAGGATAAAGTAAGGTAAATTAACGTGAGTGAAATGGTCAGGAAAAAGTCTTGGGAAAAATTAATTTACAATAATATACACGATATAAATATGTCTGAAATCATACCCTTATTGCGGTTGAGTAATGTGGAATAAAATCCCTTCAAGCAAGGATTGTGCTTAAAAAGTACTCTTTAACTGGAATGGTTTGTAGGTGACAGCCCTTAATGACGATACGAAATTTAGCTGGGCCATTTTAATGCCTATCAACAGAAGTTGACCTTTAAAAAACCCATATTTCTTTCTGAAATATACATTTAAGAGAACACACCATACAGTCCATACACGCATTGTTAAAATCATTTTAACACAAAGTTGTCATCAAACCTTTTGGAAAAAATATGATAATATAGATATGTATGAAAAAACGTGCCCTCACTGCAGAGGAGTCCTGTTAAAAAAAATACCTGCTTTAATGGAAGTCGACGATTTGGACATCCTTTGCATGGTCTTGAAAACGACACCATGCATATTTTTCGTGTTTTCGTGCATGCATGATGTACATGCAGTGACGCCTTGACCTGGTTTTCCGAAATGTATATTGTATGACTTCATCGATCAAAAGACTTGTCGCTTGTGTTAGCGTGATGTTGAATATCAGAGAAACGTAATTATCAAGAAAACAAATCTGTTTCAATTGAATGGAGATCAAATCTGAACAGTGGCATGTTATGTACAATTCTATGTCAAGGTTAAGGCATGGATATTGGCTGGTATCACTTATCATCCTCGTTCAACGTTTTGTTTACGTTATTTGGATAGAACAGTTCACCTGTTGGCATTCAGTCATACCCGCAGTCATACACAAACACACAGGCATAATGTATGTATGTGTGCGTATGTATGTATGTATGTATGTATGTATGTATGTATGTACGTATGTATGTATGTATATGTATCCATATGTTGTGTATATATTTGTATGTGTGTGTCTGTGTGTATGCATATAGGCCTATGTACGTGCGTATATAGGCCTTAACAGTGTGTGTATATGTGTATGTATGTGTATGTATGTATGCATAATGTATGTTTGCTTGTATGTGTGTGTGTGTGTGTGTGTGTGTGTGTATGTATGTATGTATATATGTATGTATGTATGTATGTATGTATGTACGTATGTATGTATGTGTGCAACTATCAGGTTTAATCTATGTACGTACATTCATACACACATCGCGCATCTGGGGGACGGGGGGGGAGACCTGTACCCAGCCTCATTTTTTCGGGGGGGGGTTTGTCCCACTACGATTTTTTTAAAGCTATGAATAATGATAATTTTTTAAGCATTTCTGACAAGAATTATGTATTGCGAACCTGTTCAAAATATGATCTGTGATGCGAAATAAATTAGTAAAACTATGTGTAATGAACGGGGGGGTGCGTAAAACGCCTACATTTATTCTTTATTAAGAATAATGGACAATCGCTTATAAAACACGTGCCGGTCTCACACGGCTAAACTTATTTTCTCTTCTGTGTTTCTTGTCTCCCCCCCCCCCTCCCAATTCGTTACATGAAATCGCCCGTCTATGACTCGTCAGTTGCAGGACAGCATGTGTATACCTATGACTTTTTCGTGTCAAACATATGCCCACTTTGGTGAAATTGAAATCGTGTAATTGATTTTTCCATTACTGTTTCACTGGAAAACTGTTATGTACTTTCGTACCTTTACGATGTATTAAGTAATAAAACTTGTATCTACTTTTAATAATGTCATATGTGTGTTCTCCTACTGTATCCGATCTATACTCACACTTTACCACTCTCGCGTATACGTTTCCTGCCATATCCTGCTGTATTCAGCACGTCCGTTCATGCGAACGATAAAAAAAGCAAAAAGAGATAAATGATAACAAACATTCATCAAACATTGATATGTTAAAGTAAGAGTGGCATTCCTCGTTTGCATAGTTATTTTTAATGTCACAGAGTCTGGGCAGTAAAAAGGAGAGAATATCGATTACTTCTTGTGGGCGAAGTTTACGACACCCAAGAGTCTACTCGTTTTAATGTGACAGCGGCGGCCCGGTACATTTTCTTCCGTGAACATTGACACGGTACTAACTTGGTTGTCGTAGACGAATTGTGTGGCGTTCACATTTTGATGTTTATTTTCTTTGCTTGTCATACATCTGTTTGTTTGCGCTTGAGTGCTTGAAGTTGAAATAAATGTGATAGACAAGTCCACGTCAAAACTTATCCACGTGTCCACGGGAGAAAACAGAAAGGGAAATTAATATTTTTAAATATAATCCCTCGGGAAAATATAACTTCTTGGCGGTCCAAAGAATATCATATTACACCCCATACCAGTCAATATGTGAATGATATGGAATCTAAGAATTCTAGACAAACGTGCATATATCAATGAAGGGTGGGATTTGCATATAGGAAGAGCATTTCGAATAGTTTGAAAGGATGATTTCATTGTGGGAATATCCTCACATTGACCCATATCCCCACAACTTTGGTGTGTAATGGACAAATTTCCCCCACATGGAAGGATTTACATGAGCACATACATACATACAAAATAACACACACACACACACACATACAAACATACAGACAGAATTTTAGAATTATGGAACAATCATTAAGTCGGATCAATTTAAATTATTTCAACACGTGATTATGTAGCATTTCAGCATCTACTGTAGATAAATGATAATAATTATGATAATAACACACACACACACACACACACACA
>JZLH01S0623582.1:0-18389 GCA_001188425.1 Eucidaris tribuloides | reverse complement strand
TGCATTCTACGAGTCAAATATCTACGTATAGGTAGAAGCCGCACTAACGAGTAACTAAATAGGCGCATTTCCGCCATTTGACATTCAATAAAAGCTCCATGTATACCGTCTAACCTCCTTTTCAAGAACTAGGTCTACTTTTCCCGCCATTTTTTCTTCAATCCCGTCTTGCACTTAAAATGGCGCCTACTCGCTTATCGGTAGTCATCAGGGATTTTAGCGAACTAATGGTCAGAGCGTGATTATCACCAGAAAGTGTATACAAGCCCTAGATTTGCAATCACGGCAGTAGAATGATGATGGAAGGATGAAAATCTGTCTTTTTTCCTGTCACAAGAGACTGTTAGCCCAATTATTGTACTAGTTATTTACTCACTTGTTGTTATTATTTTTTTCTTTAACCCCTGGTTCTTCAGGTAATAGACAGACGACAATACTGCTTGTCGTGTGTGCGTGTGCATGTGCGTGTGTGTGTGTGTGTGTGTGAATGTGTGTGTGTGTGTGTGTGTGTGTGTGTGTGTGTGTGTGTGTGTGTGTGTGTGTGTGTGTGTGTGTGTGTGTGTGTGTGTGTGAGCGTGCGCGTGTGTGTCTGTGTGTGTGCGTGCGGGCGTATTTGTGTGAGTGGGCGTGTTTGTGTTTAGTATGTGAGTGGACGTGTTTGTGTTTGTAGTGTGTGTGTGTGTGTGTGTGTGTGTGTGTGTGTGTGTGTGTGTGTGTGTGTGTGTGTGTGTGTGTGTGTGTGTGCGTGTTTGTGTGTGTGCGTGCTTGTGTGTGTACATGTGTATGTGTGTGTGTGTATGTGTGTGTATACGTGTGTATGTATCCGTGTGTGGGGCGGTGTATGTGTGTATGTGTGTGTATGCGTGTGTGTTTGTGTGTATGCGTGTATGTGTTTTGTGAAAAATTGTCAATATTTAAAAGCAGCATTATAAACAACTGGTGTTATTTCTTTCTTTCTTTTCCCACTTTCTTGTTTCTCGTTTCTTTCTTTCTTCCTTTCTTTTTCCTTTCCTTCTTCATGTTTATGTAAAACTAAAGTGCTCCTTTGGACGTGCTTTTAACACGTGCAAATCGCCTTTGAGGTATGCATCACGGTCGTTATCTATGTTTCATGGATGTAGTTGATGTATTTTTAATCACTAAATAAATCCCACACCCACGGAATGACGTGGATAACTCAAGTTATTTGGAGGCGATCTTCTCGGAAAGGCATCACCTTAAAGACACTATATAACACTGTGGAAGACCCGTTTGAAAAATTGTCGAACTTTGTTATCTGACATATCTGACAGTGTTCGAATAGACAAATAAACACACTAGAACACAAAAATTTTGGACAGTTATACTGTCACTAGTAAAATATGTGCAGAAAGCAATTGGCGCATTAATTATTCTCTGCCGATAGGAAATTCTGTAACACAGCAGTCTATGGGGGAAAGCTGGAATAGTCTCTCAATGATTTTCACTTTTTTCAAACCACTTAATGATCGTTTAAACTGCAATTTTTCAGGGCTTCATTTCTAGACCATTTCAGAGACACTGGTAGCATGGGGAATCATGTAGCTCAGATTTTTTAAAGTGGAAACATTGTTATACAGTGCCTTTAAGGACAAACATCAGGATAGAAAAGTCCTTACTTTGAGATAAAAATACTTTTGAATCAAATACACTGTTCAAGGCTTCTGCAGTTTAAATTTCATGGTCAATTTTTTTTTTACTTTCTAAACAAACATCATCGTACTCCATTGTGACAGGCGATTTTGTTGTGTAGCTTTGAGTGGGATCAATTCTTATAAGGCCACTAGAATACTGGTAAACGAACCCATGTCTTTCCACAAGTAAACAAATTCGTGAAAAAATTATTTCAGAGAAATATACACTCCAGCTGGTGTATACCTTGGTATATGTTTCATTTTATTTGGTTCTTTGGTCATTTTTTACTTCTCCCAATGCCCTTTAAAGTATCTTTCCAAGTTTGAAGTGGTTCTACAGCAGTAAACATGGTAAAGAGCGTTGTCCCTTTTTGCGACTTTCAAACACTTAATTTTTAGTTTTGATAATTCAAAAAGTAATTTGAACAGTATCATCTGTCCTTTTTTTTATCAAGAAAAGCAATTTCATTTTATCTTGACTCGTTTCTGTAAATACAAAGTTATATATATGAGCTCATTTGCTAACATAGTTGAACATTCTTCTTCAATAAAGTTACAGCTGGGGCATTTGTCTTGAAAAGTTGGCATCTAAAGCCTTACAATGTGAGTGTTAGCACAGCAGGAATTTGTTGTAGAAAAAGTCATGTTTCTTATTGAGCGGGACGGAGTATTAAAAAGGTATCAAGCTTTTGCAACCTCTGTGTTGTATTTAATAATTTTCAAGCAGTAGATTTGAACATTTGTACATGTCTTCTTTCGTTCATAATCATTAACAAAGGTATCAGTTTATCACATTCATTGAAATTGAGGTTGACAACGCGGTCATTAACCATGTTTCGTGGATGTATTTCTAGTCACTAAGTAAATCCCACACCCACAGAATGACGTGGATAACTCAAGTTATTTGGAGGCGATATTCTCGGAAAGGCATCACCTTAAAGGCACTTTATAACAATGTTTCCATTTCATAAAATGTGAGCTACATGATTCTCCATGCTAGTATTATCTTTGATAATGTCTAAAAATGAAGCCCTGAAAAAATTACAGTTCAAAATGATCATTAAGTGCTTTAAAAGAGTAAAAATCATTCAGAGACCATTCCAGTTTTTTTCTCATAGACTGCTGAGTTGCAGATCTTTTTATTGGCTGAGAATAATTCATGTGCCAACTTTTATCCGTACACATTTTACCAGCGACAGCATAACTGTCTGAACTTTTGTGTTCTATGGTGTTTATTTGTCTATTCAAACACTGTCAGATATGTCAGATGGCAAAGTTTGACAATTCTTTAAATAGGTCTTCCACAGTGTTATATAGTGTCTTTAAAGGCAAATAGCGGGTTCGAAAGAAGTCCTTACTTTGCGATAAAACTACTCTAGAATCAAGTACACTACACTGTTCAAGATTTCTGTAGTCTAAATTCCATGGTGAATAGTTTATCACTTTTTAAACAGTCAACTGCCATCAGTATTTCATTGTGATATGCAAAGTTGTTGTGGAGCTTTGTATGGGATCAATTTCTATCAGGGCACCAGAACAATTCAATACTGATAAATGAACACATGTTTCTCCACAAGTAAACAATTTCATGACAAATCCTTCCAGACAGGAGATACACCCCAGTCGGTGTATAAATTGGTATATATGTTATCAATTAGCTTTATTGGTTCTTGAGGCATTTTTTTTACTTCTCCCAATCATGTCAATGCCCTTTAAAGTATATTCCCAAGTCCTAAGTGGATCAACAGCCGTAAAGGGCATTGTACCTTTCTACGACTTCATTTCTAGTCTCTCGACAGCGCAGTATCAATCAACATCTACAAAATTCCAGACGACATTAAAACATGTCACAATTTTCGAAAATGTTTAAAAATGTTTTATTTTCCACATTAGTTTATGTAAGTATGATTCAGAAAATATTTCATATTTTACAAAATAAGTCAATTTCATATGTGAAGAATGTTACAAGTCATATTAAAATATGTGATGCACTTGTAAATACACATTTCATAACGAAATGTGTATTGGATGCAGAAGGCCACCGTTACAAGTTGAGCAAGTAGATAGACAACCAAGTGAACTGTTTTTTGTAAGCTATACTCAACTTATTTTGCACATTGGAATATCATTCCACCTCTTATAAGGTGCATTACTGTGAAATTGTTCACTAAGAAGCATAGATAAAGTGGTGGATTCAGTCAGGAGGGCAGGTGCTCCTAGAAAAAATACGAAAGTTTTAAAAAGAAGGGTATTCTTGAAAAAAAACAGTCACCGGTGCTGAAGCACTTTCTGCACCCCGGGCTTCATGGGTTGATACGTCGTAGACTCACGAACAACTCATGTGACGAAACTTACATGGAAAAGTCTCTAAAATTGTTTTTGCCATATCGCCTTTTTGCCGACCATTAACGAGTACCATCAGGTGAATTATGAAACGCTTTGCAGTCTCCAGAGATAAAGTTGGCAAAGTAAACATCCAGAGTTCATTCTGTAACGCAGTCAAGATATTTACATCAACGCAAGTTGATGGACTAAATGACAAATCCATTCAACTTATTTTTTATTCACTCGCACCTTTAAAAATATTCCTATCTGTAATGCGTTCCTGGAAGACGAGTCACCGTATAATGAGGACGTAGATACAAAGTACTTATAATTCCAAGAAACGGGATTAGTAGTACATGTAGTATTCGCCCACAGAGTCCTGACGGACAGATGCAGTATAGCAAACGCGTGTCTTAAATATCCACTGTTGAGATAAAAATGAAAGAGCCCTCTTTGACTAAAAATAATGACAACTTTTTGTTTCCCACAATACAACGTAAACGTGGGTGTGCGGTAAAATATGACATTTGTTTTCCTCGTAAGATATGTTCAATATGGCACTGCAAAAATAGGAATTCCTGAATATGACTTAAAGACTAGTTCGTTTGCACTGTGTGGCTGAGTTACCATTAAGGTCGAATTTTGAGACCCGATTCAACCGCAGAATGCCCTTTTTCGATAACGATCCTTTGATAAAAAGTGGATGAAACTAATATCAAGTTTTCGGCTGGTATCGTTTCACATTGATTTAAAGCATGATGTACATAAATTGTACATGCTAAAATTATACAACAACAGAGAAACCGTTTACTTAGCACGGTGGGCTTCATCGTGGTCCTTGATTTTATTATTTCAGTCAAAAACAGCTCTGTGTTTCTTCCACCCCGCATGTGTACCTTTAATGTTTATTTACAAAAAGAACAAAAAAAATAATCCACCCACACAACTGAGACGTTTTCTACATTTGCGACAAGTTCTATCGTCCTCTTCAGTGTCATCCCTTATCTCTATAGAAAGTATTCCCTGATCTCAGAGTCTCAACAAAAATCCTCCTTACTCTGAAAACAGATGAACCCATGGTATGAATAAAATATTACTATTTGTCATCGACCGCGGTTTTTTTTTACCCTCTTATACAGCAGTGTCATCATCGGGGAATGAACTGTATCACAGAAATAAGGGCACATATATTATGGAAAAATATGCAAATGCGTAACTTATGTGACTGATGATTTTACATACAGGCGGAAACAGATGATCCAGAAACCTTTTATTTTCCCCGAAATGTCAAATTTCCCGTATGTGTTGTTTTTGTTTTGTGCTTGGTTCCTTTGACGTTAACTCATCTTCTTTTCTTTTCTTTTTGTTGTTGTTGTTCTTTCTTTCTTTTTCTTTTTCTTTTTGAGACGGGGGGGGGTGGGGTTACTATACCAAAATTTTGTTGATTTACTGTTTAACTATATTGTGGGAATGAAGTGTGTGTTTAGGTTATTCTTGTGGGAATCGGTTTTTCTTTATTTTGGTGTGTTAACAAAGTTTAAATTTTTGGGTGAAAAAATGCAAACAGTATGGTATAGTCAGAAACATACACTTAAATACACTCACATGATCACGACCAAATTAAGAAGAAGTGACGCTTGAATTTATAGGACAAATGCAACTTACTTCATATCTTATCAAATATCTTACCAAACAAAAGCGAAGACAAAGGTGAGCAGACAAAAACACAACAGAAATGTTCATGCTTATTTAGTCTGAAAGCAAAACAACGGCAAATCTACTGATTTTTGTTAGTCAATTAGTCGTCTATAGAATCCAAGACAATAGTTTTGACTACGAAAAATGAAGTAAGTGGTACTATGCAGAACCTTATAGTTACTGTCATCCATGCATGATGTCACGTTTAAGCGAATAAAATTACTTGCAATGACTAGTTTGCCTCGCAATATTTACACATGCCTCAGAAATCTACATTTCTGTGTAAGCATACTTTGTTAATACGGTAATATATGTGAGTCTTTTGTTTAAAATGATTTATGTAACACATTGTGTCATAAAATGAACTGTTCTGCTCGTTTCAACTAAGGGTGTCATTTTACAACCCCGTCTTTTTTCATAGATGATTTTTAAACGGTTTGTTAAAATTATGTTGTTCTGCAAGTACTCAGTATTATCTTTCATATGACATACAACGGATTAACGTGCGAAGCTTGTGGCGTCTGTACATCTTCCAGGTGCGGCGGTCGTGTGTGTCTTGCCTGATAAGCTATGACGGTATGTCGCTGTCCTGAGCTTTTCAGAGCTCATATCAGATAAATTCAACGTGGTTTGTTGGTTTAAAAGACGTTATCATATCTTACCATTTGGGTTTTCTATTTCCCGCTTGTGTGTTTGCTTTTTCATAACACTGCAATTATAAACTTTCCTTCGGATCGCTAAGTTTGTTTCCTTGCTATGTGAATGTATATTGACACAAATATACAAGCGCACGGGTACATACATTATCACAACGATATTATGAAATGTAAAATACGCAAAATTATAACTGAAGGAATTATATATGTAATATAAACAAAGAACGTAGAAATCGTTTTCAAACGTTCTTGTATGTCTGTATTTGTGCATGAGGGGCTGTATGAGAATGTGTAAAATTGTGTGTGTGGTGTTTGTTTGGTGTGTTGTGTGTGTGTGTGTTGTGCTGTTGTGTGTGTGGTGATGTGTGTGTGCGCGCGCGTGTGTAGTGTGTACGTGTGTTGTGATCGTGTGTGTGTGTGTGTGTGTTGTGTGTGTGTGTGTGTGTGTGTGTGTGGTGTGTGTGTGTGTGTGTGTGTGTGTGTGTGTGTGGTGGTTTGTGTGTTGTGTGATCTGCAACTTGTATTTTGTGCGGTACACAGAGGGGGAAAAGTCCTAGCTGGCGCACTGGATTTCTTTTGATAAAAAAATGCCCTTTGCATTTCCATCTGCATATCTTAATCCCTTCAAAGTAATATTCCCGGCCATATCCCCGTAGCCTCTGGAAATGATTATTTACTTTCTCTTGCTAAAGTACCTCATGGTTTCAATTCGACGTTATCCAGTGCCATATTGAATTATTTAATGCCATTTCTTATCAGCGTGTGTACCTGTCGTGCATACTCGATGTAACAACCATCCGTAAATGTGTAATTCCTGTCATATCGACTGCTCCAACATGTCACAATTATGATTACAGACTTACAGCAATCATTGCTTTAATGCTAGATTGTTATTGCATGTGTATTTAATTGCAGGATTGATTTATTACATGTGTATTTACTAAAGCAGGTGTACGCAAACGTCGTTTATTCCGCAAAGGTCAAATGTTATATTCCCAACGAAAACCTTGCCTGAACAAAATATGCTTTTACTGTTATTGTAGCTTTTACTTCTACTGCTACTACTACTACTTCTTCTACTGTACTTCTACTACTACTACTTCTACTACTACCACTACTATTATTTCTACTACTACTACTACTACTACTACTACTACTACTACTACTACTACTACTATACTACTACTACTTCTACTATTACTACTATTGCTGCTACTATTACTACAACTATTGCTACTACTTCTACTACTGCTACTTGTACTACTACTACTACTACTACTACGTCTACTTCTACTACTACTTTTACTACCCCTACTACTTCTACTACTACTACTACTATAACTACTTCTGCAGTAGATGTTAAGACGATATACACTAGCCTCGACAACGTATGATGAGGTTGACATAGCGTGTACATATAATCTGAACTTTAGTTTAATGTCGCTGGGCGTTTCCAGATTTAATATTTTTACAGCATTATGATGAAAGCATCAACCTTGATATTTGAAATATAAAAGCATCTTTTAATTTGCTGCCCGCACCAATAAATCAAAGTGACAATCTACATCGTTTGGTGTTATGCTAATTAATTAAAGCAGTTAAAGTGCACGTCATCGTCCACGCGTCGTCGAAGTGTGCTTGAGCCACTCATCAGGGTCACGTGACACTCTCGATCTATCTTCTTCCGTGGAAAACGTCCATCATCTGTTAGAGAGGTAGATCGGTGTCGTAGCCGAAGTGGTCCGTCCTTCGATTACGTCCGGGCACCCGGCCGATCGACGTGCGTAGTCTATGTAGTACAACCACGGAGTCCGTAAGCGGGCACACGTGCCGCTGACTTTCGTTCATAGCTTTCTCCGGCCCCCTTTTTCCTTTCCCACATCTGTTACGTCCTTGAGAGGACGACCTCGTCATTTCTTTGCTTCCATGATAAAATAAGAAATTATTATAGATAGTCGAATTATCGTTGAATTTCAGAAAAGATCTTAAGATTGTATATTAGCTACGAAGGAGGCCTCGTGAGGGTCGGCTGCGCGTGTTTTTGTGTTTATATTTTGTTTTTGCGGACTCCGTGGTTTTACTTTACTACGTGCGTCTACCTTGGCGCCCAGACATGAACAGTAGACGGACCGACTGGGCTAACACACCGGGATAGGTGTACGGAGGTCATCCCAGATGAAAGCGTCTGGGTTTCTCATAAGCCTCCCATTCCATGTCATTAGCTAATGATAAACTATAACGACGGAGCTGTTATTTGATTTGATAGCATAACGTTACTGGCTGTACAGCTGCACGCCTCAATGTGCAAGCTTGTAATTTGTGTTGACTCTTCCTCTGTCTCGTACGCACGTGTACACACACATACACACAAATGTACATACACACATACACACACATGTGCGTAAGCAAGAACCTACACACATCATATCACACACACACCACGCGCGCGCGCGCAACACCACACACGCATGCAAGCGTACAGTACACACCGACACTCACACACACACCACACCACACTACGCACCAACACACACATACACATAGACACAGACACACACCAACACACACACACACACACACACACACACACAAAGAAACACAAGAGAAAGAAAGAAAGAACAAATAAAACAAAAACGAAATGTTTAATAAGGAAAAATCCAATCCTTAATCTACTTTTTCTTTCTAGTAATCTTCCTTCTTCTGAACCTTCTTCTGAAATTGTAGTCAGCAGGGCGGTACTCCGCATGTCGCTAACTTTGTTAGGGCAGGTAGTACATGCTAAAGTGTGCCCCTAAAAAATCTCCACAGATGTAGTTAACCCCTTGCACGCCAAAGAGTCATTTTTGCACATTCGTACGATTAAATTGAACAATCGTAATAATTATGTTTTTTCTTCACTTTTGCACAGGAGACGCTAAAAAAAAAAACTCTCCTTTGCTTTAGTAACATCTATAGAAAAAAAAAATCTATTTTCAGTACCACAAAAAAGGAAAGCAAACAAAGAAAATGTGACAAGAAAAATTGTCATTATTATCCCCTCAAAATAAATTCAGGTGTAAAGAGTTAAGAAAGACTGTTGGTCGAGTGTGGTCCACGCTTTACTCGTCCTTGGGAAGAAGTGGTGTTTACACACAATCCTTTCTGGCATATAGGGAATTTCTGTTGTAGTATTGGTGTGTGTGTGTGTGTGTGTGTGTGTGTGTGTTTTCTTTTTAACCCCGTTGATATCTTCACATCATCATCTTGCTTTAGAGCGACCCTTCCCGTGTGGATTTTATACAGCATAACTATTCACTGCTAATCGACTTGTTTCCCTTTTTTTTTCTCTCTCTCTCTTCATTTTTGTATCAGTATAATGTATGGATGAGGTTGTTCTCGATGTTGAACGGGGTTTAAAATATTCCGGATGGCATTTCACGGAAACGCTAAATAAAAGCTTAATGACTTCAAAATAGCGTGACCTGTGTATAAGACGTTTTCCTTGTAACCCTCGTGCGCATTAGACCCCCACGTGTGTTTTGTGGGAGCAATGGGGATTATCCTACATCCGGCGCGAAGGTAAAATGAGACAAAGGAAAACAGAACCGATCCATGCAAGCTTGCATTATATATTTCGTCTTTCGGACTATATACAACGAAAACGCTGACAGTAAAACATTACGGAGAGAGAAAAAATGACAGGTAGATTGATATAAATTTAGATAGATAGATAGATAGATAGATAGATAGATAGATAGATAGATAGATAGATAGACAGATGTATAGGTAGGTATTTAGATAGATAGATAGATGGATAGATAGATAGATAGATAGATAGATAGATAGATAGATAGATAGGTGTATAGGTAGGTATTTAGATAGACAGATAGATAGATAGATAGATGGATAGATAGATAGAATGATAGACAGATAGACAGAAAGATGCAAAAAGGTAGACAAATAGATAGATAGATAGATAGATAGATAGATAGATAGATAGATAGATAGATAGATAGGTGTATAGGTAGGTATTTAGACAGATAGATAGATAGATAGATAGATAGATAGATAGATAGATAGATAGATAGAATGATAGACAGAGACAGAAAGATGCAAAAAGGTAGATAAATAGATAGATAGATAGATAGATAGATAGATAAATAGATAGATAGATAGAAAAGTAGATATATACATATTAGGTATATTGGTTAATTCATTGATTGATAGATTGATAACATGTAAATAAAGTTTTATATTGCTATAGATCTTTTGTAAAACCTCACGGTTTGTGATCTTTTGTCGACGTAACTATAATCTGCGTGCACACACTATATCCATAGTCAAATGTGAATAAGATTCTTTTTAAAATGTCCTGCTATCGTGGATGGGAATAACATTCCCCCCCCCCCCACCACGCACACACTCATACACGCACTCGCACGCATAAACATACATGCACAGCAAAAACAATATTCATTACACACACACTTGCGCGCGCGCACACACACACACAAACACACACACACACACACAAACATACACATACATACACATACACACACATACATAAATAAGCAACATGAAAAAAAAAACTTGTGCAGCCAACCCTAACGTGTCACATTCACCCTTCACATTCATTGTAAATGTGAACTTTATATTCGATGTTTGTTTGTGGTTTTGTGTAGTCGTATTATGAACTGTTATTTCGGGGTTTTTTGTTCTGTAAACGAGTATCATTATAATTTGTTTTATTGTAATCAATATTCGTTCTATACATGTAAATCCATGTCAACAAAACACATCTCCAAACGCGAACAATGAAAACTGATCTGAACTAAACCAAACTGAACCAAACTCTAAAGTGCTTCATTCATGTTCGCTGAAGAATACTCGTACCGGGAAATCTACGGGAGATGTTAATGAAGCTAATCTATACCCCGGGAAAGCCGCCCGCAAAGCCTAAGTAGTCTAACGTGCTTGCCCTGATTGATACAGATGATGATAATGGATGTCAAAAACAACATTATGGCGACAGCGGAGTCGAAGAGAAAGTTTCCACCCATTAACTTGATGATTTTCACTCGGTGTTTATTGATGAAGATGAGATTTGAGGCCCTGCGTCGGGTGGTGGGATCGGCGGAACAGCGGTAGGGACCTTTAAAGGACAATTCGTCATGTATGCAAAGGCCGTTAACTGTATGTCATGTGTCTAAGCAAAGGTCGCTAATGTCATGCATAATGAATACAATTAACGGCACCCGACGAATCCCAAGCTGATAATGATTGCAAGTTGCTTTGAATAGAAGCAAAACAGTCAGAGGAACAGAGATAAAAATTTGGAAATTTTGAAAATACAAAAATACAGCTTATGGCGGCGCCCTTTTGCATTCTCTTATCATGTACCGTATGCCTTGGTCATATAAACTATAATTTTCTTAACTTTTTCTGTTTATGTAATGTATATAATGCAATTTGTGTAGTTTGTATTATTTCAATGATTATTTGTCTAATCAATTTTGTTATAATGCTATTCATGTAATGTTATTGGAATGCAGAAAATAAAACCTTTTCACAAAAAATCATTACGAAATTGCCAGCATTATGACATTCATTGCGAGCAAATTTCATTCGTTCTTTACACAAAGATGCTTTTTTTTACTAAATATTCGTTTTCTGTAATATTTTTGCATGAACATACATACTTCACACTGTAAATCTTGTAAAACAGTGCTAACATGGAAATACGTTGAGCACAGAGATGAAGAAATGGTTTATTTAGAGAAAAAAAATCGTGACATTTGATGTATAAACCAACTAGAGGGTTGCTAGCATGATTATAGAACAACACACTGTTGCTAAGTTGTAATAATAGTGTGAAATTTTAAACATACATAACTTTGATAATATTTGTGCGATGTTATCAAACTTTCACTAATGTGTTTTGCTGATTGTTCTGCTTTTATCAATACTACTACTACTACTACTACTACTACTACTACTACTACTACTACTACTACTACTACTACTACTAATAATAATAATAATAATAATAATACATTCTTCTATGGCGCTTTTCAGGATCGCTGGTCCTCCCAAAGCGATTTACAATGTAGAGTGTTTACGATCCGTCAATGAAAATATTTATCAAAGAGGTAAGTTTTTAGTGCTTGCTTAAAAATGTCAAGATCAGTCATAGTGCGTAATGACATCGGAAGAGCGTTCCAGAGCTTTGGACCACCACAAGTACATGCTCTGTCACCATAGGTTTTCGTTGTTCCAGGATTGAGGATGAGAAGGTATTAAGAAGATGACCGCAGATGCCTTGGTGGGATGTACGGTTTGAGCAGTTCTGAGATGTATTCTGGACACATGCCATGGAGAGCTTTGCGAAGACAGTGAGAATGGCCTTGTAGTGGATGCGGGACTAAACTGGCAACCAGTGTAGATCTTTAAGTACATGTGTTATGTGTTCTATCAAAAGCAATTTGCTATCATGCAGCCTGGAATGGCCCTTTAAGATAATGTATTTATTTTACTGGCGTCCGTCTCGTCTGAGAGCGAGTCACCTAAAAGTTAATGAACAAAATATTATGAAAACCATCTTGGAAAGTCAGACAGTTATGATTGTGTGGAAGATGTCAGCTTATGTAGCACTGAGATTCTACAGAGTTAATGACGATGGAATACTGATATCTATCTAATGAGAAGAAAAAACAAGACCCGAAATTATAGACGGCACCCATCACTCACACTCCAAAAAGTCAAATTCTCCCCTCCCCTCCCCTCTTCTATCCCCTTCTCTCTCTCTATCTTAGAAATCTTCCCTGGTCCTCATCATTTCAGTTGATACTGTTCTGATTTCTGGTAGCAGGGGCGCTGATCCATGTTTCGGATTGGGAGGGGGCAAAAGTGGAAAAAAAATCCCAAACTGTCAATTTTGTATGTTTAATAGTATTTTATGCCATGTTTAATGGTTTTATAGTGCTTTCCAATGTTTTTAAAACATATATTTGCATTGCATATTATGAATTTTTCAAATTTTCAAAATTATCGGGGGGGTGTCCCAATATTTTCATGGGGGACGATCGCCCCCCCCCCTCCCCTGCTCCCTAGGATCGACGCCTCTGTCTGGTAGTCCAGCTCTTGCCTACAAGGGACACATGACTAAATGCAGTTGAGATTCACACTGTAATGTTAGACAGAAGTTTTTGGCAAGCCAGCACAGTTTGTGAGCATATTGCCTCGCCCTAAGTATGTGAGCAAACAAATTCTGATTTCATTAAACTCAGATGACAATACCAATTTTCAGACGTCAGGCCCGCAGCTAGAAAGATGTATTTACACTTCGTACTCCAAATTGCTCTCATAAAAAACAATCAATGTGATGTTGTTTTTTACATGAAATAACAGAAATGTAAATTTGAAGGAAACATGTTTAGTTTTTATTTGATCAATTTCTATCATTTATGTATTTCTTTATTTGGCTATTTATATGTCTTTTCATTCATTTCTGTTTATCTACGTATTTCATTAACCAAATCATTTATCAGTTTATTTACTTATCCATTCATAATTTTCACTGGTGTTGAATTTTGTGTGTTTGTAAACGTGCCCATCAAAATTTGCTGGACTCTCACCCACAAGGGAAACTTGGAAACTTCGCAAATGAGCAGAGACATAGGCTGGTACATAACACGTTAGATATACAACCAGAGATATACTATTAATGTCAGAGGTGTTTTCAGCTCAACGATTTAGTTGATGCGATAATGATTAGTGACGAATCTAACAGATGGTGCGACATTTGGATTCGATATCTAACACTTTAACTTCTGTGGCTGCAGAAGTGGCGAAGCTGGACACATTGCAGAACCGGCTGGGGTGATTCCAGCGCACATGATGGGAATAACAAATGACTTTACGGAAAATCAACCAAACTTGGTACAAGTTACACATCGGAATATACATGTAAGAATTTCTGCAAATGGACAGACATCGTGAGGAATTATTTTGAGAAAGATACAAGATGGTTCATTTAATAATACACACTTCACATGCATTATCATTATTACAATTGGCGTAAGGCGACCTAACCTAAAATGTCCCGTACCCAGTATTTTTTTTTTTTGGGGGGGGGGTGGTATTTTTTACAATTCTATCATGCGTTATAGCAAACGATATTGCTTTGAAAATACTTCTTCGCGTAAAATTCGAGAAAACTTTGAATGATTTTTTATAGATAGTGCCAATTTGACCCTTAAAAAACTGTGCCTGTTAAATTTCTTGAAAATTTTGAGTTTTTTTTTTTTTTGGAGGGGGGAGGACTGGTTAAAGGTGAGTGACATGATTGGGAACACTTGAAAACACCTCAAGAATCAAATGAGTTGAAATATATACCAACTATACACTAGCTAGAGTGGATCTCCCAGCTGGAAGGATTTGTCTCTAATTTGTTTACTTAAGGATAATCAAGCATGAACATACTAGTATTTTGATTTTATCGGGGCACGATCAAAATAGGACCCATAGCGAGCCACACAGCAGGTTTGCCTGCCATGAGGGATATTGACATTAGTAATTTTAGAATGAGTCAACGTTTGACTGCAAGATTTTCACAGAAGAATCCTTGCATAGTTAACTTGATTCTAGAGTAGTTTCAGCCCAAGTTGAGGACTACCCCTCATCATGTCATTTACCTTTAACACAGGACGAGGAACCAACAACATGCGAAAAATCCCGACGTAAATACCTTATTTTTCAGAAGCCCGTTTAGGCCTTATTTGCCCCCCCCCCCAAAAAAAAAAAAAAACATACGAGCATGCTACTCTTGTCACGGCATCATAGCGAATTGCAGTCAGACTGGAGGAATCTCGGGCAACCACCGTATCATACCTCGTGTGACATTTAAAAATATTTCTGTGCAATATCAAGATTAAATGCACAAGAGGAAAGAATATAGGTTTCCTAATCAGCACCATTATCCTGAAAATAGGTTCAAAGTGGGTCACGGGATAAAGCAAACGTTTGATCGTTTTCTTTGTGATTTCCACTTTGTGTAATGAGCTCCACAGCGAAATTACCTACGAAATGCAAAGATTGTGTTTATTTCCTGAGAGAAATGAAGCCAGTTGCCGCAATCCTCCCAGGTATATCATACTGCCACGGTACGCTCTTTATTGGCAATATTTGTGTTCTTGGTTTACTCAGTTGAACGTATGGTATCAACAGGCTCGAGTGCCCGATATACCGTACGCACATACACACACACATACACCACAGACAGATACCCATGCACACAAACAGACTTACACACAAAACATACATACACACTAAAACACGCGCGCACACCCACGCACACAAAGATACACACAAAATAAGAATACAAACATCATGGAGTTGGATTATTTAGATAATCCAACTCTATGACAAACACAAACACGCGCGCGCTTGTACACATACACACATACACACACACACACACACACACACACACACACACACACACATAAAAAAGAGGACTATTTAATGCTTAAGTTTTATTCAAATTATATGTAATCCGATCAAGGTATTTTTTAAACATAATCTTCATTCATATATCTTTCGTGAAACCTTAGTTTTGGTATTTTTTGTGATGAACAATTTTGCTTGAATTATTTTTTTTCTAAAAATGTTAAAGGGGATAATTTAAACGTAACTCGAAGGTGCTTGACGTTCGTTGACGAATACTATTGGCGGGAAATCTACGGGAGATGTTAAAGAAGCTAATCTGATCCCGAGAAGCTGACCCGGGGGCCAGACCAACTAAAAAGATGGTGTGCTTCTGGTCACGTTTGGGAAACGGGGTGAGATTTAACGTAATTTGGATCACATTATTATCATAATCCGGGTCAAATTTAACCTACACCGGGTTATACCTTACCCTTCCAGGTGGATGCCCCAACAATCCGTTTTCAACAGTATTTCGTCGGTTGTCCGGCAGAAGGGTCCTAGCAAATGTTCCCGGTAGAAGGGTCGTAACACTTAATTGTACCTAATTTGAGAAATATTGGCTCTTTTGACATGAAATCAAATTAGTGGTATATTTTAAGATCCTTCTGTCAATCTGTTAAGTGCAAATATCAAGCAATGATGCAAGGCAATATTTCTCAAATTAGAGAAATTTTTAATGTTAGGCCCTGGGAGCATATAGAGCCCTATACTAACGGACAACCGACGAATTATTCTGGCCCAGTTTTTTGAAGAGTGTGGCATTTTAGACGATTCATCTCATATTTTCGATTTCTCTCTAATGGTTACCGATTTCAAATCAATGACACAGATTGTCATTTGTTGAGCGAGACTCGGATTGATAATAACTGAAAAAGCAGCAATACAGAGGTGTATCCGGGACTTTTCCTGGGTAGGTCATGTTCATGATTTTCTGAACCTTTTCACGATGAAACAACAGCAAGGTGGGAAAAAATGTACCTGATCAATGCTTTTTCATTGTTATTGTGACGAGGCCCTCGAAAAAATGTCTTTGGAAAAAATGTAGACTTTTTGCGCGGGGGGTGTTGTAAGACCCTACCACCCCTCCCCCTTGCATACACTCATGCAGCATAACAAGCAGAACGATGTGGTAACAACCGCTTCATCGGGGAAAAGTAATAACTCATCGCAGAAAACGGTGTCAATAGACTGAAAAGGAGACACGTGTTCCGTCGTTGATTGGTATTATTGAACATTTAAGAGTCAATATTAGCGGTGGGCTCTCGATGGATTTCACGAGCAGACGCGGGCCCGTGGGATTCTGTCCAATACAGTGTGTCCCAGAAAAAAAGGAAACCGGATTTTATGGCAAAAATATTCTAGCACAATGAACTATTTCTTCAATGAATTAGGTATGTTTGTAAAACTCTGTTCCTCTTCTTTCATTTGATTTACAACTTATTATTCATTGTTTACGTATGATTGCATTAAAATAATCGATAATGGTTTCATTCATGCACATATTCTATCCTTGAATGCATTTTCATCGTATTAAATGCAATTATTTTTACAAAACAAAAACATGACATAAACATCAATGAGTAAAAAAATGAATAACGTATACCGGAAAACAAGAAGAGTTAAAACATGCCTAATTTAGCGTGATTTTTAGAATGAATCCATTTTGAGCAATTGGAAGCGAGCAGAACAAAAGGTTCAAGCACGGCTAACTTCACACAATATCTTGCTCGGGGCACAACAAACGGCTCCGATCTTGTTCGCAAGGTAATTTCTTGGTTGCTGGCTGCCAAAGTCATGAAGCAGGGTCAAAATATGCATTTTGGAACATTTCTGAAAACAAACATCTTTTCAAATTATCTTTTCTCACTGTTGCAGCGCTTATTTTTCACAAATGTGGTATCATGAAAGAAGATAGAATAGAATTTTTAATGATGTCCTTCAATATCGAAGATATTCTGAATACACTGAATACAAGCATGACAGTTTGAATTTCAAATTTGCTCGTGCAAGTGATTTTATGACTATGTCCCTTCTGATTGTCTTTGCTCAGCCATGCGTGAGTGGAAATTTCTGTGACTGGTATCAAAATAAGGAGAAAAAATATGCTTTCCAACTGTGTACAATATTCTTTTTATTTTTGTTATTAAAACGTGTAAATATCTTCATCAATCTCGGTTTCCTTTTTTCTGGGACATACTGTATATTGGGATATCGATCGCGTTATTAGAGCAACTAAACATACCGTCAAAGTCGAGCCTACTTGGCCCTTGTTCGCCCGAGCAGTGTGCTCCAGTTTAAACCAAATATGTACAGTCATCGATGAGAGCAAATTATTCATGTCGAGAGCCTACTCAAGTATTCCTCCTTGTGACATAGGCCTACATTTTTGTTTTGTCTCTTTAAGATTGTCATCAAAATTTATGTGTTGTTAACAAAATTAAACAATATATATACCATATTATGCAAAATTGAGTGAGTGTGTGTGTGTCTGTCTGTGTGTGTGTGTGTGTGTGTGTGTGTGTGTGTGTGTGTGTGTGTGTGTGTGTGTGTGTGTGTGTGTGTGTGTGTGTGTGTGTGTGTGTGTGTGTGT
>JZLH01S0623573.1:6482-19238 GCA_001188425.1 Eucidaris tribuloides | reverse complement strand
TTCTACACTCGGTTGAGATGCGTTAAAAACAATTGATATTCAGAATTCTGGAAAGTACATCATTTAATTTAAAACAAATCCTTTTTGTTTTGATCAACTCTGTCTCTTCTAGAACCACCCTGGGAGTTCGTTTGTGTGGGAGTATATGACCTGGAGCAGAGTGCACAGTTTTCCCGAAGGTCGTTGGGAACCTGTGTATATGATGGGATATATGACGCCAATGTTTCACTGCGAATGTCTGGTTGCGGTTATGGTTCACTCTAGCGCTCCTTTGCTGTGCAGTCTGCGATTTTTTGATGGGAAATTTGAACGCCAGATATCTTAGACAACGTTGCTTATTAACAAGAATTTCAGACTGTACCCACAACGGGGGGTATACATATTGCTGGACACGGGCCGAAGATGCTAGCGTAGTCTTGGCTTTTCAGGAAGAAGGTAAATCCATTTGTCCGTTTAATCGGTGGTTCCCTGAACTTTGCTGAAACTCGATTATGCAATGTCACTATAAAGTTATTTTATATAACGATCTCTAACGATACTGTTTTCTCTAACGCGGTGGGATGCTTTAAGGAAACATATGTCGCACTTTGCATTTTCCTTCTTCTGTGATTGTCTATTAATCCCATTACTCGTTCTAGAAAAGGATTTTCTCACCTCAAGGTTGTGAAATATTTGTTTTTCAAGGTGTGTATCGTTTTTGTTTTCTGTACTGGCTTAGAGTCAGTTCTTTTGTGCTTGAAAGACACATAGAGACACTTGGAAACGTCGACCATATCACCAGATTTTTTCCAATGCCAAATGAAGACGACTTGTGATTTTCGTAGAATAATGTTTTAGAAGATACAGCATATGGTATTAGTTGGTAAATGGGTAGTTCGATCCTTACCTTCCCTTTTTTACTACTGATGACTATTGTTATTATTATTCCTTGTTTAAACTTATTAGGGCACCTGTAACGTGTTTAGTAAATGAAGTGAGAGATTCTTAAATGGAAATACAATATATATTGTCCTATTCGATAATATCGTTTTCAGTTTTAGATGATTTTGATATATTTCGAATTATGGCATAACATAACTTCGGATGTATGTTATGCAATATCATCTTTTGATGTATTTTCCGCATTGTTGTTGTGGGTATAAAGGTGCGGTATAACTGTCTTGAGTATAATGTTGGCAAATTATCGTCGTGTTTTACAGAACTTCATTTTTTATTTTGTTTGAGTGAAATCTATCATCAGATTCAATTATCGTAGAGTTCTCGCGATTGTGAAGCATGAGTCTACATTTGCGATATTAATATGATATTTATTTTTATTCTATACGCCAAATGTTTGCATAATTTTTGTGTAATGTGTGATTGTGCAGTTTCAACATTGTTTTACTATATTCATCACGTGATTATACTTCACATTGTACCCACGTACGGATTTCTATGGCAAGATACTTTCTTGTCAGCTAATGCATTGTAAAAAATTGTTGTAAAGAGTACGACTGTTGTCTGCTTGTTGTCACAAATCTCTTCTATACTAGCATGATATTTTGAATATCAACTGACGTAGATAGAACTTGAAAAATTAATATTTTATTATCACTTATATAGCGCTTTTCCAAAAAGGCCCAAAAGCGCTTACAATTGTATATCAACTAAACAGAAACACAGAACGTTTTCGAACGTTTATCAAAACGGTTTTTTTTAGGTTCTGTACGCTCGTCCTAAATGAACGTTTTAAAAAGATTTTTAAAAAGTTTTCGGGACTTCATATACGTCAAAGTTGAGGTTTTTAGAACGTTTTAAAAACGTTTTTTGGACGTTACAAATAAAAGTTTTGATTATAGAAGTTTAGTAGCTAGTACGTTTACCAACGTTTCGATATAGACGTTTACAGACGTTTGTATAGGACGTTTACAAAACGTTTGCTGGACGTTACAAAATTTACGTTTTGTTGTAAATAGATTGTTTGTTGTAGTGTGTGTGTGTGTGTGTGGATGTCGTGCGTGTCGCGTTTGCGTGTGCGTGTGTCTTACGTCTTATGCGTGGATTGAACCTATATGTTTCCACGTCGTCTGGAAAGAGCTGTTTGTGTGCATGGACGCGAGTGTACGTGTTGTATGTGCAGTGCTGTCAGCCGCGCGGGTGTGTGTGCTATGTGTGTGTGTGCTGTGTGTGGATTGTGTGGGGCTGGTGTGTGTGTGTTTTATGTGTGTGCGCTGACTGGACCTATTCTGTTATGTTGTTTCCGGTGTCTGGATGCTGTTGTGTGTTGGTGTGTTTGTTTGTTTGGGTGTTGTGTGTGTGTGTGTTGTGTGTGTGTGTGTGTTTTATTAGGTGTGTGGTCTTGCTGTTTACATTTGCATGAGTGATCTGTTAACTTGTGCGCTCTGTACCTGTCGATTTTCATCGAGCGTTTTGAGTATGCGTCTCTGTGTGATTAATATGTAATTTTCTGTGTGTGATATACATGCGTTGTGTGTTGTCCTGTATGTGTGTGTCCTGTGTTGCTGGGGGGGGGGTGGATGAATGGGGAGATGTGATTGCCACCTTGCTACGTTGCAGTGGGTAGATCCTAATATTGAATTTTATTTCACTTAGTGGAAACATCGAAAAATAGACGGCATATAACACTACGCACATAAATACATAGACAAGCGAGCCCTTTATCTAATGACATATTCAAATGGTTAATTTTGCATAATCATTTATAATGAACAACTTCCCATATAAATAGACATTGCATAGTGTTATTGAACATTTACAGGCCAATATTTTCTGTATCAATGGGCATAACAAAGTTGGCAAAAATATTACATCCGTGAGTGATTTCATACTTGTATAGGAGCTTCCTATTTGTAAAAAACAAAAAGTAAAACCACTATTTTATTTACCTTTTTACAAATTAGCGATATATATATCGAATAGTTAACTTATTGTCTACAAGTTCAGGTAGGTAGGTGATGGATATTATTAGGATAGGTCATGTACTGATTAGACTACAGGTTATAGGTTTAGTTGAAAAAAGATGGAATTAGTACAACCATTGTTTCTAGATTTTCAAAAATTTTCATTCATTTTTTACATTTTTACTTATACGATTCGTCTCCAAAGATCGTCCACAAAACGTTTTTAAAACCGTTCCGCAGAAAACGTTTTCTAACGTTTTTTAAAACGTTTTAAAACGTCGCAAAACGTTTTCTAAACGTTTTATAAAACTTTTACGTTTATTTCAGGGTCTCTTAAAATTTACGAATCGTCTTTTCACGTCTGAATAGGACGTTTAAAAACGTTTCAAAAACCGTGTTTTAAAAACGTCCAAGAAAGTGTTTTTTAAAAAACGTCCAACACCTACCACATTTTAGTCTATAAACAACGTTTCAAAAACGTCAAAAAACCTACTTCGACGTTTAAGATCGTTTTTAAAACGTCCATTTGCTAGCTGGGTATGTAACAACATTGGCGTCGCTGATATCCCATCCATCATCACACACGGTTCCCCAGACACCTTCGTGGTAAACTTCAACTCTGCCTTCTAGGTCACTACTCCCACCAACAAGACGAACTGCCAAAGGCGGTTCTAAAGAAACAAAGTTAGAGTAAAATGAGTGTCCTTTAAGATTAGATTCAATACTTTCCCAACAACAAATTTGGAATATCAACCATTTTTCAAAATATTTACGTACAGATCGTATTCCAAAAGTATCATTCTAGTATAGAAGAGAGTTGTTGACAACAAGCGTTTCTTTACACAATCCATTATGCTGATACTGCAATAGAAATCAGTACGTGAGACAAGGTGAAGTTTAATTTCGGTGATGGAATATAATCTGTTTGAACTGCCAATCTTACAACCATTTGTAACATTTGACATACACTATTTTCAATATCATAACGCAAATGTTGTATGCTTTCACATGGAAACTCTAAGAAATTTGGAACTCTGATGATAGATTTTCCACTAAAACCACAAATCCAGTTTATTCTTAAGTTCTGGAATCGACACATTGGCAATTATATCAAAGACAGTTCTTCGCACACTTCTGACCAACACAATGCGGCCTTACATCAAAAGATAGATTTCTGCAACATACATCGCAAGTTATGTAATGCCATATTTTGAAATTATTAAAATCAATCTAAAAATGAAACGTTTTAATCGGAATAGGCACTATATATCATTGTTTCCATTTTAAAATTCTACTTCACGTTATCTTACACGTTACAGGTGCCCCTAATAAGTTCTAAACAAAGAATCCTGGAAATGGGCATTTACAATAGTCATCCAGTGCAGTAAAAAAAAGGGAAAGGTAAGGATCAAACTAGCTCATTCACCCAACTATACCATATCTGTTATCATCTTGAAACATTATCCTACGAAATCCAACCAAGTCGTCTTCATTTTGGCATTGGAAAAAATTGGTGATATGGTCGACGTTTCCAAGTGTCTCTATGGTCTTTCAAGCACAAAGACTGACCTAGTCCACCCAAGTACAGAAAAACACGATAACACACCTTGAAACGAGAACAGATATTTTCACACCTTGACGTGAGAAAATTCCTTTTCTAGAACGAGTAATGGATTAATAGAAAATCTTACAGAAGAAGAAGTTGCAAGTGCCCCATATGTAAGCCCTTTCAAAGCATACCCAACAGCGTCTAGAAAAACAGTATCGCTTGAGATCTTATAAAATAACTTTATAGGTGATTGCATAATGCGCAGTTTCAGAACTTCACAACCACCGATTACGACAAATGCATTTACCTTCTTCCTGACAAACTACGCTAGCATCTTCGCCATGTCCACAATTGTGTATACCCCAGCCGTTGTGGGTACAGTCTGAAATCTGTGTTTCCGTTCCTACACAAGCAACGTTGTCTAAGAGTATCTGGCCAGTTCCTTGTCCATTCGCTGCACAGCAAGGAGCGCTTGACGCTGAACCATAACCCAACATTCTACAGACAACATTGGCGTCACTAATATCCCATCCATCATCACACACGGTTCCCCAGACACCTTCGTGGTAAACTTCAACTCTGCCTTCTAGGTCATTACTCCCACCTACAAGACGAACTCCCAGAGGTGGTTCTATAGAAACAGATTTGAGTATAAAAAAAAAGATTTGCTTTAAGATTGGATTGAGTACTTTCCCAGATTCTGAATATCAACTGTTTTTAAACAACTTACGTACGGATGGTAGCCAGAAACTGTCACTCTACTACAGAACAGATTATTTGAAATTGATCTAACAGCATGGTCCGAGCGACTGTTCCAGACCTTAGAACCTGAAAGAATAAAGCTTCAATTCACCTGACGAGTTGTATACTCTTTCTTTAGAGTAAAGTTGGCATGGAATCATGTAAATCCTTACTCTGTTGTTAACAAGAATATGCCATAATAAGGCATACTTGACCTCATTTAACCTGTTGGATATCAAGTACGAGATATCTCCTGTTGGACTCTATGAAATTTGTATGTCAACCAGAATAAAATCATTCTCAACAGGTTAAGTTTTGACCAACTTATGTGACCTTTCATCCAAATATTGATGGAGGTCACTACAGGACATCCACCAATAGAGTTTGGTTTCACATGGGCATCAACAATGGTCGCACGTTTCACAAGTTTCATAAGCGTTACAGACGGACGGATGTCGCCCCTCGATGGCTCCATAAATAGCAATGAACTAACTTTTACGCAGTGAATTAACAAATTGTTGACCAATCTAAAAACGTTCAGATATGTTTTATATGAACACCAAACCCAATTATCATGAAACGCATTCTACCTCCTTGTAGACAAACTACGCTAGCATCTTCGCCATGTCCACAGTTGTGTATACCCCAGCCATTGTGAGTACAGTCTGAAATCTGTGTTTCCGTTCCTGCACAAGCAACGTTGTCTAAGAGTATCTGGCCAGTTCCTTGTCCATTCGCTGCACAGCAAGGAGCGCTGGACGCTGAACCATAACCCAACATTCTACAGACAACATTGGCGTCACTAATATCCCATCCATCATCACACACGGTTCCCCAGACACCTTCGTGGTAAACTTCAACTCTGCCTTCTAGGTCATTACTTCCACCTACTAAACGAACTCCCAAAGGCGGTTCTAAAGAAACAAAGTTAGAGAAAAAAAGGTGTCCTTTAAGATTAGATTGAGTACTTTTCCAACAACAGATTTCGAATATCAACCATTTTTAAACTATCTACGTACAGATGGTATTCCGAAAATATCATTCTAGTATAGAAAAGAGTTGTTGAAAACAAGAAGACACATCGTTTCTTCACACAATCCATCATGCTCACATAGTACTACCATAGAATTCAGTATGTGGGACAATGTGAAGTTTTAATAACGTAAAACAAGAGGACTGTGATGAAAAATACTCTGGATGAACTGCCACTCTTACAACTATTTTGTAACATTTGACGTACACTATTTTTGATATTATAACGCAAATGCGATATGCTTTCACATGGAAACTATACGGAATGGGGAACTCTGATGGAAGATTTTCTACTTCAACAAGACCTCATGTTTATCCTTAAGTTTTCTACGCCAAAAACTCTGCCGCATTACTAGTGTTTCTAATAAGTTCTAAACAAAGAACTCTGAAAAGGGGCATTTAATAAAATTATCCAGTGCTGTTAAAAGAGGAAAACTTAAGGATCCACCTATCTAATTTACTCAACTATACCAAATCTGTTATCTCCGTGAAACATTACCCTACGAAATCCAACCAAGTCGCCTCCAATTGCCGTTGGAAAAGAATGGCGATATGGTCGACGTTTCCAAGTACCTGTATAGTCTTTCGAGCACAAAGACTGACCTAGTCCACCCAAGTAAGGAAAAACACGATGACCCACCTTGAAACAAAGCATACCCAACAGCTACTAGAAAAACAGAATCGCTTGAGATCTTAAAAATAACTTGACCGGTGATTGTACAAGTACAGTTTCTGAACTTCATAAAGACCTAATCGGATAAATATGAAAAATACATTCACCTTCTTCTTGACAAACTACGCTAGCATCTTCGCTATGTCCACAGTTGTGTATACCCCAGCCGTTGTGGGTACAGTCTGAAAGCTGTGTTTCCGTTCCTACACAAGCAACGTTGTCCAACAGTATCTGACCTGTTCCTTGTCCATTCGCTGCACAGCAAGGAGCGCTGGACGCTGAACCGTAACCCAACATTCTACAGACAACATTGGCGTCGCTGATACCCCATCCATCATCACACACGGTACCCCAGACACCTTCATGGTAAACTTCAACTCTGCCTTCTAGGTCATTACTTCCACCGACAAGACGAACTCCGAGAGACGGTTCTGAAAAAAGGACGATTCGATAATTCTAACTGTCAATGATTAGTTTGGGGGATATAGAATGCCTTTTAAATGAAAATGCCTTTCTGCTTGGCGTAGCTGGTCATTTCTCTTGAGTAATTTCGGTTACTTAAAGGTTAGTGACATGATTGGGAACACTTGAAAATGCCTCAAGAACCAAATGAGTTGAAATATATACCAACTATACACCAGCTGGAGTGGATCTCCCAGCTGGAAGGATTTGTCTGTAATTTGTTTTCTTAAGGAAAATCAAGCATAAACATAGGTGTATCTTAATTTTATCCAGGGACGATAAAAAATAAGCCCCATAGAGAGCCACATTGCAGGTTTCCGTGCTACTAGTGATATTGACATTGTTTATTTTAGAATGAGTCAACGTTTGACTACAAGATTTTCACAGGAGAATCCTTGCATAGTTTACTTGATTCTAGAGTAGTTTAACCCCAAGTTGAGGACTACCCTCAATCATGTCATTTACCTTTAAACATATCACTTCTTTAAAAAAAAACACCTTTTATTCTATAAACAGAAACAAATCTGGTGTTTTGTTGATTCATTCTAGAACTGTACAATGATATTTCATGAACATAATAAATAACATAATTTTGTCTAACTAGTTTTTACCGATACACGTTTTTTCTCCATAAATAAAGGTTAATAATAACTATTTGTGTTTGCTTGTTTTTCTCCATATTGTTCGATTCTTTAATAAAATTATAAATACTCTATTTAATGTTTTTGTACGTCAACATTTGTTGTTTTGCTTGATAAGCTATCATAGATCTACAGATAGCAAATAAAGCATTTATGTATGCATTTCTTGTCAATTACTTCATAACCAAAATATTACTTTTTCATAAATAGGCCTAATACACTGGTCTGTACTGATCCGATCATTTAATAAAATAATTTTACTTTTATTCATTTTATGTCTGTCGGGATCGAGATCTATTAAGAAAAAACTATTGTATAATGGTCATTAAGTAAGATTAATGAACCAGAATAGACGAAAATCTACTTCATTTGCCCTTTGCGCGTTACTATTGCATATGTGCTCCAATCGTTCGATTAAACTGAACAATCGTAAAATTTATTTTTCCTTTACCATATACAAGTTCAAGTTCAAGTTCAAGTTCCAGTTTTATTCGATTCCATTATGTACAATAAAAGGACAACATTCATATTTACATTAAAAAAACAGTACAATCATCAAAACATCGTTCACGAGAAAAACATAATAGTTGACTTAGACATGATTAAAATTTAAAAACACAATTGAACACGCCATAAATGGAATCAGGGTAACTGTAATAAAACCAGTATAGGTTCTGTCGAGACAGTTACCCTAAATTTAGAACAGTAATCACGGAAAATTGCATACAAAAATATATCAGTAAACTAAGCCTTAAATACAAACGACAAATAACCTATGACAAATACATTCACAACAAAAACAACAAACACAAAACGGGACAAAGAGGAAGGTGGAATGGAGGGTTATTTAAGATTGAGATAACAAGAACTGCTTAAGTTTTTTCTTAAAAGTATTTAAAGATAAGCAGGAAACAATTTCATTAGGGAGGGAATTCCAAATAACAGGGGCTGTGTACTTAAAAGAGAATGAAACAAATGTTTTATTACATCCCCATACAAGAGTCACTAAAATGTAGATGGAGTTCTTTTAACTGTTTATTTCCTAGTTAGCTTAGTTTTTGATAATAATTCGTTCAGAAATCAAGATTATATTATCCCCAAAACAGGAGCAATTTCCTACAGCACCACCCTTCATTTTTTACCTCCATAATCACTTTTTAGAAAAAGTCCTTTATCCATTGCCATATCCAAACCTTCTTCTATTCACAGGCATAATCAACAGACAGAATAAGATTAAAACCTATTACCCCACCCTGTGCACGTCACTCCAGCATTTTACCCAAGCCCCTTCTTTCGGGAAAAATCTAGATATACGACCATGACTAACATCGAGCATTGAATAAAAATGTATTACCCCCACCTGTGCACGTCACACCAGCATCTTCATTATGTCCACAGTTTTCTACACCATAGCCGCGATGGGAACAGTCGGCGATATTGGATTCATTTCCAATGCACCGGACATCGTCCAGGATTATGTCGCCGGTTCCTTGTCCAAATGCTGCACAGCAAGATGAGCTGCCACCAGACTCGAACCCCAACATTCGACAGACAACATTGGCGTCATTGTCGTCCCAGTAATCATCACATACTGTCCCCCAGTTCCCATTATAGTAAACTTCAACTCTACCTTCACGATCGTTGCTTCCTCCGACAAGACGAACTTCAAGTGGGGTTTCTGCCAGAAAATGTAAACACTTTTCAACGACACCGTGAGGCCATAGATGAAAAGATGAGATTCTTGCAACATGAATGGCAAGGTATTTAATGCCAGATTTTATTTTAAAAATGTCAAAATGAATCTGAAAATGAAAAATTTTGTCAGAATATTAAAGGCACTATACATGTATAACAATGTTTACGATTTAAAACATTCTAGATCATATGATTCGCCAGCTACTAGTTTCTTGTAGATAAGTTCTGCACACGGAACCTTAAAAACGGGCAATTTACAACCTCAAAAAAGAAACGTAAGGATCAACCTATCTAGTTTACCCGGTATACCATCATTGTTATCTTCTGAAAACATTACCCTACGAAATTCATCCAAGTCGCCTTAAATTGCCAATGGAAAAGAATACGCGATATGGTCGACGTTCACATCTATCTCCATAACCTATCAAGCACAGAGGCTCACCTGCCCAGTCTAAGTAAGGACGACGAAACACGAGGACAAACACTGAAGCAAGAGAAAACATTTGCACAACTTGACTTCGGAAATTCTTTTTCTGGGTCAAAGTTGTGGAATCATGCAATATCATACTACCAGAAGAAATGGTAAGTATCCATTCTGCATCTTAAAAAACAGAATCGACAGCTACTAAATTTAGAAGAAAGTACTGTCTGGGTTGTAACAAATAACTTTACAGATAATTCGCAATGTGCAGTTTCAGAATTTCACAACCAGCCAACCGATGATTATGAGAAATACATTTACCTTCCTCTTGGCAAACTACGCTAGCATCTTCGCCATGTCCACAGTTGTGTATACCCCAACCGCTGTGGGTACAGTCTGAAATCTGTGTTTCAGTTCCTACACAAGCAACGTCGTCTAAGAGTATCTGGCCGGTTCCTTGTCCATTCGCCGCACAGCAAGGAGCGCTGGAGGCTGAACTGTAACCCAACATTCGACAGACAACATTGGCGTCGCTGATTCCCCATCCATCATCACACACCGTGCCCCAACTCCCATCGTGGTAAACTTCAACTCTGCCTTCTAGGTCATTACTCCCACCTACCAGGCGGACTCCGACAGACGGTTCTGAAAAAAAGTGATGCGATAAACCATGACTATTTATAGAATGGGTGTAACTGACAAAGATTAGGTTTGGGGGATATAGAATACCTTTAGAATGAAATAACTGCATGCCTTTCTGCTTGGTGTAGGTGGTCATTTCTCCTGAGTAGTAACAATTACTACTCAAAAGCCAAACATGGTAAAAAAGAATGTTATTTCATAAAAATCAAGCAAGTTTGGTGTGTTTTTTAATCAATTTTAGAAATGTGTCGTTACTTTGATTTTTCAAGAACATGATAAATAACATAAACTGTTCTAACTAGATTTTACACGTACACTTTTTTCCCTAAATAAAGATTTATAATAACTATTTATTTGTGCTTGTGTTTCTCCATGTTGTATCGATTCTTTAATAGCTAATATATAATCGAATTATTTTTTGTGTTGTTTTATCATTTGTTGTTTAGTTTGGTAAGCTTATCATAAATCTATAGATAGCAAACAAAGCATTTATATCTTCGGATTTCTTATCAAATATATTTTCATAAGTAATACATTGGTTGGTACTGATGCGCCCATTTGCATTTTATTTATTTTATGTCTGTCGGGATCAAGATTTATTGAAAGAAAAAACCTAGGGTATAATGGACTTTATGTAAAAACTATGAACCAGAGTAGACGAAATACTACATCATTAGCCCTGTGCGAGATACTATTGCATCTGTTCTCCAATCGTACGATTTAATTGAACAATCGTAAACAAAAAAAATACTTTTTCCTAAGAGTCACTAAGAAGCAGATGGACTGTCATTTAACCGTGCGATTCCCAGATTGCTTATTTTTTATGATAATTTGCTCAGAAATCAAGGTTACTTTACCCCAAAGATTGCAGCAATCTCTCCCAGCATCACCACTCATTTGTTTTTACTTTCATAATCACTTTGTAGAAAAACACCCTCTTTCCATTATCATATCCAACCATTGTTATCAAAGCCTATTTACAGGTATAATCAACAAAGAGAATATGATTTCATCTATTACTCCCTCTTGTGTACGTCATTTTAGCATCTTATCCAAGCCCCCTTTTTTTAGTAAAATTTAGATATACGACCATCTTCAACATAGAGCATTGAATTAAAATGTATTACTCCCACCTGCGCACGTCACTCCAGCATCTTCGCCATGCCCACAGTTATGTTGACCGTAGCCGTTATGGGAACAGTCGGCGATATTGGATTCATTGCCGATAAGAAATAAGTAATTTTACTTGCAAATAAGGGTTCATGATTTCTTTTTTCTTATTGCTGTGAAATAAGCAACGATTCCCAATTTGATCATGTAATTGGTGATGATTTTGATAAATCTGTAAAATAGCCATTTGCACACGAGTGTGAATTTTAAAAAATAAATCAATATATACCAAATTGATATCAATACTAACCCATAGTCACATAAATGATAAGGGGTTGATATCAAAAATATATAGTTGCGTGACCACAGTGGCCACGGGTAACTATCAATGTCATGTCGTATTTTCTCTTTTATCTCAAATTTAATTCTTTCCCTGTTGACATCAATCAGAGAAACACACCACTGGCCAAATGACCCTTTTTTAGCATGATCAGATCACATTTTAACTCATGTGGTTTTTGTATGTTAAAACTTTCAGCTGGGCGAATTGAGTCTAAACTCGAAGTGTAAATATCAGATATTCCTATAATTGTTTTTTTTCTAATTCGATATAAATCTGATTTTTTATATATAAAAACAAAATATAAAAACATGGCATTCATTCATCAAAATATAGTCATTTCGGTATGGTTATAGAGTGTGGCCTAGAAAAACACTCGAAACACTAAATGTATAAAAAAAACTAGATTTTCCCCCTTCAATATACCAGAAAAATTGTTTTCTTCATTCTTCTAGTAGCGCGTTTTTATCTGATTAATATAACTTTATAATTGTCAATCTGCGTTCAGTAGTTTTTATTTCAGAGGGGATTTTGAAAGGTAGTGTATTTC
>JZLH01S0623560.1:39783-54966 GCA_001188425.1 Eucidaris tribuloides | reverse complement strand
AAAATATCAAGCAAAAGCACCAATCATATTTCACCAATATATGTCTAGTGACAAAAATTAAATTGGAAATTCGTCAGTAACTTATGCACACCTGAAATTAGTCGCACACTCACCTCCAAATATGACACCGGGGGGAAAGGGGGAAATAGTCCCAAGTTTAAACAGTTTTTTTTTCAGGGGGTGGGGGAACACACCTTAAACCATGAAGGATATATTTACAGTTTAATTGAAAAGCAAATTTCAGCCATGTAAAAATCATTTCTCATTATTTTTGAAAGTGCAGATATAGAATAGATAGAATTGGATAGCGGAGCAATACAGATTCTTCATAACAAATATGGTGTTTCTACAAAAATTGAGAATCCCCAAGAGTAATGTCTTCAATTTTAATAACTGTGCATCCCCCTGCCTAGCAGATGATTTCTACGTTTTTATTTCGATATGACAATGAGAAGGGATTTACTAATCCCTCTAAATCCTCTTACTCAATACAATACCCTTCTTACCGGTCCACTGAGTCTTTCACACTTTCTGTGCATGGAAGAGTGTACCATTTGTGCAAAAATAGCAAGTTGAATAAGAAACCTGTGTTTAACCTGTGTTTAATTTGTAAGTTCAGCTTACAAATGTGGCAGATCAAGAGTAAAACAAGATGACAATGTGAATTAACCGAACACCCTGAAACCTGTCACTCCACTTGGGGGGGGGGGAGGGGTAGGGGGAACAATGGAGCTACTCCAGGCATTGTCACAAGGAATGCCATTCTTCACCCATAGTGTTATCTACACACAAATTGACACTACTTCCATATCTAGGGAAGATGTCTGAAAATGACCTACAATTGGCCCGACCCCTTCCCTGCCCCTGGCCCCAAAGAGTACCAGGTGTATCATTTGAGTAACATTGAACTCACTTCCCCTTCGGATCATTCCTACCAAGTTTGGTTTAATCCAATCATGCATTTTGAAGATGAAAATGTAAACAAGTTTATGCACAGTGCTCAAACAATTAACATGATTAATGATGAATGACAAAGATCTATCACAATAGCTTACTTGAGCAGTTGAGCCTTCAGCTCAGGTGAGTTTAAAAGCACAAAAACAAATTAGACACACAGACAAACAGACAGACACACATACACACAGACACAGACAGACACACACACAGACACACACACACACACACACACACACACATCTACGGTACATGTACACACACAGTCTCACACACACACACACACACACACACACACACACACATACACACTTACCGACAAGAGCTACATTGTAGGGGTGTTCCTGTATGTGCAGTGTGGGTGTTCCATAATAGGTATAAAAACACATGGTGAGTGTATGATTTTAACCCCCACAATGCCGAAATATGCCCACAATGTAACCGCATACTGAAACATACACCCACAATGTACCTCCTGCACGCCCGCAACATACAATAGACACACAACACACAAAAAACATACCACACCATTATGGGAGTAAAAAAAAAAAAAAAAACGGTTACACTTTAGCACGCCCACTGTGTAGTTTTAAACCGTTTTAAAATGTTTCATTCTGGGGGTACCCCCCCAATGCTGAAATACGCCCACAATGTAACCTCATACTTAAACATACACCCACAATGTACCTCCTGCACACTCACACAAACACACACAGACACACACACACACACACACACAAATATATATAGAAACCACATTTACCTTTCCACTATTTCTAGGTTTTATTTTCTGCAGCAACAATGCAGTTACATATACACATACTTTATTTCTTTTGTTGTTTAGAATTGACACATCTATATTAGTTTTCCTTAGTTTCCGGGATTTGTTACTCTTGTATACCCAGAAAATTTTACAGATCATTTCTTAGGTTACCATCTATCTTGTCTGTACATAAATCATGAATTCTATGTATCTTAATCCACTGAATTACAAATTAGTAACATAACAAAAATAATAGACTTTTATCACTAAAATATGTGCACCTTACTTTAGATAACATAGAACCCAAGATAAAAATATAACAGTAGAGATTTTCATACTTCATGGAAGATATTACATCTATGTTTGGTTTTTAAATTGTGAATAAACATAATGGTGAGAGATAATCTCTCAAATATGACAAATTCCTTCTAAACAGAAAGACATAAATTGAATACAAGGAAAATATTTCTAAACGTCCCAATACCGATGTGCAGAAATGAAATGAATGTATTTAGAAAGAAATGAAATTGCAATTTTGGATACATGACTAGTTTGAATTTGATGATGATGAGCATAAGTTATACTCATCATTGAATACTGCACAGACATTTGCATGATTGAAACAGGAACTGGAGTAAGATTTTACTTTTTAAGTGGCACAACAACTATTTGTACGCAATAAACTAAAAGCATTTAGTGTACTCAAAGCTAAAGTTAGTTTTGGGAGTACACAAAACTAGTAACAAAGTCACTATTGCTATATCACTTTATCAACATGAAAGAGCAATAATGATGATATATTTTGTGAGAAATATTCTCTGTTTCTCCAATCAATTTAACAGATTCATGATAATAAAACACACATGTAGTTGACCAGGTTTTGTTTGAAATAACCACTGAAAGTAAGGACAAGTTAAGTAAATACCAACTAGGATACTTAATTCACACAGGATAAAACATAAAACTGATTTTGTGTTTTCAAACCATAGTCACATATGGTAAACCGTGACACAACCACCAAAAGTTTGATCAAAACTCAAGAGTTTTTTGCTGCTTCCCACCCAAAACGGATAACACTAAGTTTATTGACCACCTTTCGTCACAGCATTTTACATTAAGAGTGGTACTCTCTTGAAATACAAAATATTCACCAAGCCAATTTTCTTTTCTTTTTTCATCATAGATAATTATTCAGAGGATGTAGGCAAAAACAATTCCTCACTGTAAACAAATAAGTAGGAGTTTTCCTTCAATCCAGTGTTTGTTACTTTTTAAGAGACAGCTAAAGGAACAAGAGTTTTATCATCATTATCCTCATCATCATCATGCAAGGAAACCCGGTCATCTTCATGACGTCAGTATGTGCTATGTCTCTATTCAATTTAACACTGAACTGCATTATACACACACACGATAATGACACTTTACACACAGATTAATCACATCATGACTATTCTGCCATTACTTACAATATTGCACCAAATCACTATTTGTTGGTCTTATACAAGATTATACATATACATCTGAATCTTGAAATTGCAGGTCTTTTCTCCAATTAAACACACACATTTAACAGTTTGTATAGTTTTCTCTCTTCACTTTTATAATATCTTAAAGTTAAGTATACTAATACTGTGACCTAGGCAACTGGATGTCTGTTTTGTTTTTTTTATACACTCTTTAGAAAATTTACTTCTATCTAACCAAGATTTACAAAAGGTCGGTTGTCAAAAATATTATCATTAATTAAAGCCCAATTACAATCATGTTTAGTTTTCATACTTTAGTCAACAATATTAAACCACTTTATATTTAAATTTGGTAAATAGCATGGTATTACACAAAATTGATCAATTTCTGCATTCTTCGGGAAAGATACAAAATATGCCTTACAACATTATCCCTATAGACACTGGTTTCAGTCAATAAAGACATTGTGCTATTGCATAATGGTCATTGACTATCAAGACATATCAGCAATGTACAGCCATATTAATCAGACACACCTTTATATAACTGAACAAAACATTAACAAGCATATTAGTAATGGAACACTCTATTTTTAGCTAAATTATCACACTACTGCAGCCTGCCTTTGCTGTGAATTGTATACCATTTCTCATAATATTGGTTTCAAATGAAAAATTCCCCTATAATAGTAAGTACTCACCTGAACATACATATTGTTACTTAAAATAGTCTTTAAAATATGTATCTATCACTAGTTTAATTGAAATACAATTTAAAGGGCAAGATAATGGCTATGCCACTAATAGGAACAATTGCTATAAGTATTGCCGGCAAAATTGCTATATAGTACTTGCAAACTCAGAATATTTATGCAAATTAAAGGAAATTACCTCTCTTCTAATATCCCATTTTATCTTAAATTCACATTCTACTGGTTTTTTCCCCCCTTTTCTCAGAGTTTGTGCCATTTTTGACAATGGATACATTTCTTTATAGGAGTGGTCATACATATTAATCATTAATATATCACAGCATATTCATAAACAGTTACAGATTTATAATCATGCATTATCTGTAGAAACTTACAGTGCACATTTGCAGAGATGCCAACCTCTTATAAATAAAAAGTATTTTTAGTCTGAAAAAAGTATTTTGGCTTGAAAAAAAAAAACATATTTTTTCAATACAAGTGTGTACAAAGTGATCCCAAAGAAAAAAGTACTTTGACACATTTTGCTAAAAATCACAAGTATTTGCAACTAGAAAAAAGTACTTAATACTGCAAAAAAGGAACAATTGGCATCTCTGCAATTGTCTGCGAATTTAACGATAAATGCCAAAGACATAAAATCAACACTGTTGTTTACTATTAAACCTATGAGGGTAGTCTTTCCTTAACACTTTGGGTGCTGAGCTGTTTTGTTCTTATCTTTATAACCTTTCAAAAATGTATGATTTTCTGGAAATATCCAAATGCTATCAAGATGAGAGTTTTTAACCCATATAGGTGTGTCCACCATGTCTTCATTTTATGAAAAATATCTTTGCAAGGAAGTTCAGTGATGTTTATCTTTCGAATTAAAAGGTATGGAACCAATTGTTTTCTTGGCGAACCAGTGCGCCGATAGCACCCAAAGTGTTAAGATGCACAAAAATGAACTCTGGTTGTCTTACTCTCAATAGAGAGCCATGTGTGCACATTGTAGTCTCAACAGCTTTTTACAATGCGATACCACAATTTCAAAGTGGTTTCGCTCCATACAACTACCATTTCATTCATTTCAGCAATATGTCTCTCTTCTAGCTTTGAAAAGCACACAGTGAAACTTTAATATGATGATGATGCATATATTTCTAGTCATCTGCATACCTAAGATTTTTGTCTCACAACATACACCATACTCAAAACCAATGTAGACTGGTAAATGTACAGAGGTAACATGTTTTAATATGCATTAGGAACAAGAATTATCTGAGTGTATGAAGTTCTACTATTAAACAGCTTTCACTTTACTTTCAATTTTGAACTCATTTTTTCACATGCAATAATTTCCCTACACAATGAAGTCTAACAGAAAGCAAAACAATCTGCATGATTCTATTCAGTTAATCATATTACCTTCTTCTTTTCTTTTCTTTTCTTTTCTTTTTTTAAATGTTCTCACCAAATGTCACTTTAAGCTACTGTAGGATCCACCTAACCAGGTGAGGACTGCATTATCTAGTATGTACATTCTTAGCAATCTCTCACCTTGTATGAGGTTTGACCTGCGGCAGTTCAATAAGGTTACAGAGTTGGAGACTGAAGGTGATTACTAGAAATCCCCAACATTATGTGGGGTTATATTTTCTGAAAAGCTGGGAAATGATTGCAATTAAAGCCCCAAGTATAGTGTTGGTAAAAGGTAAAAAATGAAATTCTTAGCAATTACATACAGATAGACCGATATGATCTATCAATGCCCTGCAAATTACTCGCTCTGAAACTCTCCCATTTTTGAGAAATTACTAAAAATGTAAAATCATATTCTATAGGTAATGTACATACCACTACCTGTTCTTCGATAATTTAAATATCATTTATTTTTTGTCACTATAAACAATTTCCAGTAGGTTTGTTGTTGTTTTTCTGATATCTGGGGTGACAATAGAATACTTTGTGAAAGATTGATGACAAAGTTGTCTGATGAACCAAAAGTATGCTCAGGTTTTAATAACTTATTAGGTTATATTTTTCTGATTTTTTGAAATTTTTCACTGATGTGTTTTCCTAATTTGTTTACTCCTACTGAAAGCAAGTTGGTATCAGCAATCAATTCCCCTTGTAATCACTCCATTCAGATCCACATCGTACATGGACAAAGAATATTGGGTCCCTTCAAGGTCATGGGGCCCTGAGGGGTAAAGGGGCACCCGTCTTAATCTTTTAATTAATAGTATTTATATTATATTATATTATATTAATTATATGATTCACAAGGCTGGTGCCCTCTAAGGCTGACTGGTAGGGGAAACTCCCTATGATATGGGATTTAAGTCAAACGTAGGTGGTAGGGGATACCTAGTGGGAAAATGACTATTATTATGAATTATATAGGGGGAAGTAGTGGATTTTTAAATTACATGAGGTATTAAAGTAGGAGTATATATATTTTTTCAAACTATCCTGCAAATTTTTCCCCCAAAGTTGTTTGAATCATCAAAGAGTTATGCATATCAGCAATTCAAAATCATTGCATGGGTAGGGTAAAACTTAATCTTTGTAGGTGAAAGCATATTTTTGGAGGGGAAAACTAAGTTTTGTAGGTGAAAACTGGCTGCAGAGCGTATGGGAAATGTAGGGGAAAATGCGCATGTGTGTAAGGGGAAATACAAATTTTGAGAGGGAGCCCTGCTTCCATGTGACAGACAAGGGTGTGCGCTGCAGCACATGGTATGTCTCCTGACCAACTATCATGGAGAGGCCGGATATTTTAATTGATGTAGTTAATCTCTCTCTCTCTCTTTCTCTCTGTCTTCGAGGTTAATGGTCTAACACAGTAGCAAACTATTGAAAGCAGGAATATCTGAAAGAGTCTTTGGTGAAACTTTGAGAAACATCAGACAAATTGCTTATGAATTAGTTAAAAATCTGAAAGACCAAATCTTGTTTAATTTCACTGCTGGGAAAATCTATTAATACATGTACTTGGGAATTGTTTGAGTTTCAAATATTAAAAATCTAAAACCAGTATCTTATAAGGTGAGCTCCATTTCAGACCATACTTCAAAATGACAATTGGTATAAACACTGAGTTTTTTTTTTTTCATTTGTCCACCATGGAAAGTAACAATCAACAATTTCATGCTAACCAGAAGACTTGCTCATCCTACAGGTTTCTAACATTCATATATAATTATTTATGGCATTTCACAATATAGCACATGACTAACAACTCCACATTACACAGAAGTCCATTTATATAGCTACTGATTTACAAACTTTTTTGTTAAAATCCATTTCAACAATCATTACTGGAGTACATTCACAAGTCACAATGAACATTTCAAACTCTTTGTACTGATTTTTATTACATAATTTACAAGTATTTTTTGATGTATGTACAGATTTTCAACTTAGCTCTAAGTTTGAAGTAACACTAAATAGTAACATTGATATACATCAAAACTAAATTGATAAAGGAACATCTGCCAGACATATTTAATGTCACAAAGACTTAGGATAAAATTGTGTAAATCACAGCTTTGCATTCCCATCCCCACCCCACCCCATTCTTTATGTCATAATAACAAATTGTTATGTAGTTGTGCCACAATCACAGCCATACAGAATAGATGAAAATTTAACCACAGAATTGCACATTTTGTTTAGCATGAAACTTTAAAGTCAACATCAAGATAAAATTGAATGAAACCATGGAAACGAGTGCAGATACCAGCTGCAGTGCAAAGCGTAAATTTGATCTGAACCCAAAGTGTATTCAGTGATTATCCAGTCACTCCAGATTTGCTCCGAAGTTACTCCACTCCAGTTTAAAGTATGAAAGCAATATATGATTTCAGATTCTGAGTATTTGAAAACGGGAAGGAAAATATCTTCACATCAATGTAATGTATTAAATCTGTTACTTCCTTTTTTCCAAATATCAATTTGTCAAGAACTACTAGTAGTAGACATACCTAGGTCCATTTAAAGTTCGCAGTAAACTTTCACAAATGCTACAACATCAAATTATTAACACTTTGTTAATTATATAATTTATTATTGACATGTTCTGCAATTTCAATTTTCTTTCAATTAAGAAAATTATGTTTCAATTAGCATTTTAAGTAGTCTCTAAACTTAAAGCAAAGTTTCCAAACACAACACCCATTGTTTTAAGGTCATTCATATTTGGTATTCCCACAACTTTTGCACAAGTTGTATCACAACAGAATGATGCACATTTCATTTAATGTCATTCTCATAATATTTCCAAACATTATAATTTCATTTTAAATATATCCAATAATTCTCCTATCATTATGCCTAAGATGAGCTTGTACATATAGATTTAGAGTCAGTTCACAACACGGAAGCAGAAATTATAGAACTGATCTATTTCTTCCGTTCTAATATGTTCATGATCTACTGAACTGTATATTTTGAGAGAAAAAAATGACCTGAACATTGCTAACAAGAATTATGCGACATTACCTTTCTTGTGATTTGTCACGGCGAATAAAATGAATCGTGTCTATGTACTCAGAAAACCATAATACCTCCTGTCTGATAGAACAATAGTCATCGTGAAATCACGCCAACTTTTGTAACATTCCTTGTTATTATGAGTGATCATTTCCTGATTGAATTATACACGCACCTGTCATAATGACGATGATTGGATTAAACACTTAGACTGTCTCAATGGCATAGACCAGTCAGAACAGGGTTATGAACTTCTGACCGTGGATGCAGTGAGGTATCAAAAGTACATTGCCTGCCATTTTCTGTTTTGACATGATTTCTTTGTGTAAATATAAATTATTGAATAGATAAAGGTCAGGGTTCTATGTGACCATTGAATAAATATGAAGATATGCAGTGATATAAATATACAGGAACACTTGCACACAGTGAATGGAATATAATGGTGTTATTTATTTCTTTTATATAGGATGGTATTGTATTTTGGCAACAATTTTCATGTTTAAGTATATTATTGCAACACACATATCTTTAGAAATGAACAAATTCAAACTCCTTATTACATAATACACAGCTTCATTTGATTAACGGAATTAAATCTATGTCCCCATCCCCAATACAAAATATCTTAGTTGGATATGATACGGAAGTGGATGTCACCAGCTTAACTCATTGGAGACTACATACGAGTTAACTCGTGTTGGGATCTACAGAAAATGCATGTTATAGTGAAATCAAATCGTCTCCAACGGGTTAAGATCCTGATCTTATACTGACTTCCTGTCAATGTTACACAAGCAAAGTCTGTTGTTGTACCATAAGTATATTTTCAGTCTATTTACTATCATATATCAGATATAAGTACACAGTTACTTTCAGTATTTCAACTCAATTGAAATAAATAAAATTTGATTTAAATGAATTCAAATTTGATAATATTAATATTATTCTACCACTGGGCTGGTGGATAATAACTTGTCGTCAGTACAGTAATATGAATTCCGTTTTTCGAATAACCTGGGTTATCTTTATCATGGGTCATCTTTTGCTGTGCTCTACACGCCCCCCAGCTATGGCGCACATCACATTCGCGAAATCAACCGCGTTTACATGTGTATGATACAACAGGTGTCAGGCGATTGGCGCGTCGATGCTTGTGACGCCCTCGTCTTTGGTTTTAACGAGCCCAACCACCTGATACCACGCCAAGATGAGTAGGGCGTAACCAGGGAGGTCAGGGTCAGGTAGGGGGTGGAGGACGGGGGGGGGGGGGGCGAAGGGGGAGTAGAGACAGGTAGGAACCCCAGTACACGGGGACACTAAACCACCACAAAGACTCAAACTCAAAGTACAACAGGGTAAACAATGGGGCAAAGGTATACAAACTATTGCCTCAAGCTTATTATTAAATCATCGCCTTTCGGTGATAACTGAGGTGCGTGTGTCGCCAGAGGATGACACATGATGTAGAAATGATCCTTAAGAGTTCACCCTTCAACAGCATCAACTTTTAGAGTTTGAATGGAATACAGCAGCTGTCATGGGATGGATAAAGTCTGTCAACAGAGAGAAGATAATTCAGTAAGATGTAAGAATGCCTTCCTCCGCTCTGGAAAAAAACAACAACAAATTTCCTGTGATATCTCAGCAAGTATTTCTTGGCGTGGCATAAAATCAGGTAATAAACATTACCTAGCTAACCTGTGACCCCAAACTACTTGTAAATGTTTTTCTTCACTTTATGAATAAGACACTGCCATTTTGTTGTTAACATACTTCAAAATGTGTTTGCATTTAAATTGTGTGATTGATTGAACAGAAAGTGTAACATTACCAAGTAATCCGTTGCACATTACCTGTAAGCAATTACCCAAGCATTTTACTGTGTATTTAGTCAATCCCCCATGTTTACAGGGTGTTTCTCAGTGGAGGGACCAGCAAAATTTTATGGGAACTGAGGCCAAAAATTGTGGATTTAAACAGCCCCTGTATTTTGCCGTGCACGTGCCACAAGAAGTACTGTAAAGTGTGGAACTATTTTGCCGTACTGAATATTTTTCTTGGGCAATTTGCGCTCATCAATTGTGGCAAAATGTCCGCGTTTTCCAGTATCTTTACATGTATATTAAAGTGATAGCTAACATTGTGGAGGCTTCAATTTAAAAAAATTGTCAAACTTTGATATCTGAGCTAAGCATATAGTTTCAAATGGACAAATAACACCTCTAGAAAATAACCAAGTTTGGAAAGTTACACTGCAAATGGCAAACTTATACATGAATTAACAATAAAACTGCGGGGCGAGTTTTATCATCTAGGTGTAACAACACTATGTAAGTCTATGGAGGAAATGGGCGAGAGAATATCTGGTTCAAACTATACGATTTTCACTTTTTTAAAGCACATAAATAATCATTTTGAAAATACATTTTCCAAGGGCCTTCATTTTTTAGACCTCATCAAAGACCTGGTATCATGGGGAAGTCATGTGGCTCTGATTTTTAACTGTGGTAAATTTAGCCAATACCCATTAAGGCTAAATGGTGACGACTTTGCAATTTTACTCATGCTATGATTCTCTGCTATGTATTACGCAACTACTTATTGGTAATATGCAGCCTTTTAGTGTCCAAATCTTTGATGTGTACATACCCACATTGTTAACTCTTGTGCGGGACCCTGAATCCGCGTAGCGTGCGGAGTTTATTCACAAGAGCGCTCAGTATCCGGAAAGGAAATAACTAAACTACTTCAACTAGCAATAACTTTTGCACAACAAAACGTTTTTAGAAAAAATTCCGCTACAGCGAAATTTGAAGTACATTTACAGACCTTCTATAATGCATAAAGGTGTTTGGGAAAATCCACATCTGAATTTTGTAAAGATGGCTAATTGTAGCCCAAACACTGACATGTAGTTCTAAGTTTCCTGCTTGAAAATATACAACTCCATTCAAATAATGACAAGAGGGTAACCACAAGTTAATACCAAAACAAAAACCCTGAACTTTGTTACAACTTACTAGTTCATGAAAGAGATGAGTCACCAAAATAAGAAGTGAATGAAGAGACTATCCAGTGAATAGCGGCATGTTATTGTAAAATTGACCTTTTAAGTGGCTTTTGAAAGTTAACTTGTGTTCTAATATCCTTTGTCCATTGTATTGAGATGCCTTGATGCATTTATCTGATTTTCTGGTTCCGTAAGAACTAACATAATACGCTCCGTACTTGAGGAAATGTAAACAATACAAAGAGATTACTGCTAGTGTCGGAAAATCCGTGTAATCGGTATGAAATACAATCGTTTTCTACGTTTGAGCAGTGAAATGCGAATCCCGTCACGCTAGCAGGGAGTGCATGGATCGAATACCGCGTGTAAGAGAGTTAAACGGTAATTGGCTAATCATTTAACCCAAACAGTTAAAAAAAATCTGAGCTACATGATTTCCCATGCTACCAATTGTTCTTTGATAAGGTCTTAAAAATACGGCCCATGAAAAAAATTGGTATTTCAAAATGATGATTTAGTGCTTTAAAAAAGTGAAAATCGTTAGGTTTATCGGATTCACGAAACTGCCATATTTCTCCCATAGACCTAGGGTCCATGCATAGACTTACTGTGTGTATACCTAGGCTACTCGCCCCGAGTTTGTTATTTCATGCATAACCTGCCGATTGGCAGTGTAACTTCCGAAACTTTTTGTTTTAATTCTAGGGTGTTTTATTGTCCCATATGAACACTACTATGTAGTTTCAGATATCAAAATTTGAACAATTTTTGTAAATTGAAGCTCCACAATGTTAGCCTATCACTTTAAAACGCCCAATGGAGACCTAAGTACTAGTTACTCATTGGGTTGGGCTCTGTGGAAAAGGCATATAAATCAAATTGCAGAAGCTGCTAATCTCCAATGAGGCCATGATATAACGAAAGGGTCCAAAGGCATGAGATTCACATAGAATATCATGCAAAATCAAAACGAAAATATTGGCATGAGAGCATAAATGTGTGAGTCTTCACGCTCATTTGTGTGAGAGTTTGGCAGCCCTGAAATTGTCAACAGGGTGTTAAGAATCTTAGATACAAATTCCCATGTTAACTATTTACCTTTATTCCGCAGAAGTCCATAGCACTGTTTCAACAAGTGCCTAAATCAAACAGAAATATGTAACTCGTGAAGTTTAAGACCTAAAACTCTGTAAATAACCAAGGGAAAAGATATGTAAAGATCATTTTTTTTTTTATAAACTGGTATTTTCCTTCCTCTCTATCTGTTATTATGGGAAAATCCCCTTTTGGACTGCTAAAGGGGATATGTGTAAGAGGATTATCTACTGGCATTTTCTTTGCATCTGAAATCATGAATAAGCTGGTTTTACATCTAATTGGCAGATTATCTTCCAGTAAATGTGAAATCACACAAAACATGTACATGTGGCCAGTGCACACACACAGATGCAGACACACAGACAGACACAGACACACACCTCACACTCATACTTCACACACACATAACACAACACAGCACAACTCACAACACACACAACATACACACAGCACAACGCACACACATGCATGCCACGCATCACACACAACACACAACACACACACACCCACCCAGTTTTGACAAGCATAAACCCCTTGTCCGCGGCTAGCCGGCAAATAGGGTCTACAATCTGTGCTGCAGACTAACTCTTTCCATAGACCCTGTGTTATAGGCTCTTACGTACAAGGAAAGAGAGCAATAAATTAGTTCTTGGTTCAAGCGTCGGAATAACCAGTATGTATTTTAGTGCTCAAAATAGAGTCTTGTGGCCTGCATGTTACTACACCCACTCCACCCACCCACACCATCACACAATCACACCACATCACACACATCACACACACACACTCAGCGAGCCACACACCATGTATTCACTCACTGTATTGACTTTTGGCGTAGACTATGGAAAATTGTTACCTCTGCTTAGCAAAAAACTTCCCATTTTTGTGCAATAGAACGTGCGTTTTTGGTAGAGAAGTCGGTATAACAATTTTGCGGTATACCGAAACCGCCTGAAAAATATGTGTTAAATTCCCCGTATACCGCCGTAGGCGCGACCGCCTCCAGCAAATGCACAAACTCGATGCCTGAACGACAGGCACGAACATCGATGCAGATGTGTGGGACTGAAGTCAATTACTTGACTGGTGACGGTATGACAATTAACCGATGTTAATGTTAAAATCCTTTTGATATGAAACGTAACCTCATCATTGTAACAAATATCAAATACAATAAACTATTTGACTCACCAAATACGGATTAATAACGTTTTAAAAGAAATTTCCCTCCGCATGTTCAGTCGCACACGCAAGAAAAACTTGATGATCGCAAAAGAATTCGCACGGTCGCTATTTCCGTCTTCTGGACATAGTACGCCTCTCGCGGTAAGTGACAGGAAAGGACAAAGGATGCAAATCTCTCGTGGCACGGCTAGAGTCCGGCAAGAATGAGTTGCGACATAGATTAGCGACATGCGACATGTCTGTACACTGTGAAAGTGGGCGCACAATCGCAAATTCCGCATGATTAATCAAGAAATATCTCTTTCGGAGGCAATTTATATGTGGCGAAGAAAGTTGTGATTGTGAATGGATGTTGTCATTTTGTCGATATAATGAGTGAAATATGGAAAACAACAGGAATATTCGGAAAAAGTCGATATAGCGATATTTTTCAAATGCAATACGCTGGGAATACCGACAAAATAAAATATCAATTAAAAACGATATACCGAATACGCGACATACATTAGCCGTGCGGGGGCAAAGTGATTTTAGTCATTGCCGTAGAAATGTATACAAGAAGTTAGCAGGTATATATAATAGTGTTGTTCTGTGCACAATCAGTAGTGGTTATATAAGATAAAAAATGTAAAAACATATAGATATTTATCAGCAGACAATAAAGCATAATTTAAGTAGCTGTATAACTGTGATTTGAGTAATAAAAAGACAATTGATATCAAAGTAATTTGTTCCTTTTCATTTCTTACAAACAGGGTTCTATATTTTTTTAGCCACAGACAGCCAGAGTATGATCGTGAGAAGTGGTAGACGTCATGCGGGAAATCGGGGAGAATAGTGAGTAAATAAACTTCAGTTTTCATGGGAAATTGTATTTTCCCTGAAGGTTCTTTGTCTGTCAGCCACCGCTAATGGTGCTTTTGTTCTCAACTGGCGCAAATCGGTGAAAAAAAGAACAAACACCAGCCAACACGTAGATATAATTTTTGGGGTTTTGGTATATACTTATTCGCATGAATTAATGTTCCCTCAGCAAAATCTTTTGTACGAAGTAATTCAAATTTGATAATTTGGATATTATTCTCCACCACTGGGTCTGGTTGGATAATAACTTGTCATCAGTACGTAATATGAATCTCTTTTTTTCGAATAACCTGGGTATCTATTATCATGGGTCATCTTTTGTTGGCGCTCTACATAGCCCCCACCTATGGCACACCTCAACATTCACAATTCAACCACTGTTTACATGTGTATGATACAACAGTGTCGGCGATTGCCGCGTCGAATGCTTGTGACGCCACTCGCCATTTTTGGTCTTAACGAGCCCAACCACCTGATACCCCAGACGCCAAGAATGAGTAGGCGCGTAGCCAGGCAGGTCGAGGGTCAGGTTAGGGTGGAAGCATGGGGGGCAAGGGAGTAGAGACAAGAAACAGAACCCCCGTTCAGGGAACACTAACACGACAAAGACTCAAAACTCAAAAGTACAACAGGGTAAACTGGGGCAAC
>JZLH01S0623560.1:25802-39758 GCA_001188425.1 Eucidaris tribuloides | reverse complement strand
GGGGCAAAGGTATACAAACTATTGCCTCAAGCTTATCATTAAATCATCGCCTTTCGGTGATAACTGAGGTGCGTGTGTCGCAAGAGGATGACACATGATGTAGAAATGATCCTTAAGAGTTCATCCTTCAACAGCATCAACTTTTAGAGTTTGAATGGAATACAGCAGCTGTCATGGGATGGATAAAGTCTGTCATAATCAAGTCATTTATTTTTCAAAGTTCAGTGAAAGGCATTTCAAAGGTGTTTGACACATATTCTAAATTTCTTTCACATTCTTCAATCATGTGTACATTTCTGACACACCAAGCATATTATTGACTTTCTAATGACAAGTTTCAATTTGATCAGGGGCATACCAGACACATTAAACTGGGCACTCTGTAACTATATACCTCGATATTTTAATGAATTTTTGACATTCATCAGTTAATACCAAGTAACACTAAACATTTACTGTAAAACATTTACTAAAACAGTAACATTACAAAGGGTGATTGAATCACCCATTAAAACCCAACATACCTGAAACTAACCATACGTTTCTAAGCAGCCAGATCGAGTTCAAACAGTACACACACAGATGCACTACGAACAACATCGCCACTAGACAAACATAAAGACACAGAAACAGACAAATTGTTGACACCTGTCAACAGACCAACAGACATCCAAACTCAACCAAACATATACTCAACACTTAGCCAGTAGTAGCTAAACACATACTTAGGAAGAGAGAAAAAAAAAACATGAATTACACAATACAATCACCTTTTCCAGAAAAACAAATCATGAATCATTAATTTAGGAACCACAAATGTCTGGTATGCATATGAAAATTGAAACATGTAACATAGTAAGTTAATGCTTGTCAGAAAAGCAGAATATTTTGCTATAAAAGCCACTTATGTGCTGTTTACTTTTTGAATTGCTATTCTGCTGTGTGGTCAGTACAATGATGCAGTTTAGGGGGGAAAAATGACTTATTCAGGAGAAATTGGCCACATCATTTTGAGTCACATGAATGAGAACGTCTATGTAAACTAAACTTTGTCACTTTATTGACAGAACTGGTTGGCTTTCAGTCAAAAGTCAAATGGTTCAATCCATCCAAGAGTCTGCCGTACCCATCATAACATTTAATTGAGCATATTGACAATATCTGTCAAAATTATGAGATGCATTGATGAGCTTCAATTTGTTTTGTGCTTCAATCTTTTTTTTTTCTTCTACTAATTGACATTAATCACGTGTACATTTTGTTTCCTCTTAAGCTGTCGAGGGGCGCTACAAACCTAACGTCACCGGGAACGTTTCTCAGACAGACTTTGCGGGTTGGCGGTCTTGTGACAGCCGACACTGAAAACTGTCAAACTCGGTACAACACCTTTCACGTGTGATAACAGAGACAACTGTTTATGCAACACCTCATGGCTAACACCACGATCACAGGTACGGGAGACTGTTTCAAGGCTTGTGGGATGACAGAATTTTCTTGTTTCCGATCTGTTTGACATTTTGACAGTGTAGAATCCGAGGTCGGTCTCTAGGCCAAAATCTGGTGGCCTCGGTCTCGGTCCGAGTCACCTGTACAAACCCTATGGAAAGGTTGTGTTTTGGGATGGTCTTGGAACCTATGGTTACACAAGTTGAAACCCTGGAAGGTAGCGCTAGCTACAGGCCTGGGCAATAAAGTCAAAAAAGGATGTTTTGTGAAATGTGTTTTCATTTTAATTCAGATTTCAATCTTCTCTGCCATTAAAACAAAACAAAATCTTGTCTGTCACATACTGCATAAAGCATCAGACTCCATGCACTACTGTGATATCAAGAGCATGAGAAGAGTAGGCTGGGGAACATTGAGTGAAGGATTGTCAGAAAAAACAGATGGAATTCAAAGAATGAAAAAATTTATAAAAATTACCTGATGTTTGTTTCAAAATATGCTTGCACATTTCATACAATAAAATGTCGTAATTTTGAAGTTTTGCAGTAATCTGATATACCCACTTGAAAACAAATCATGATTTTGCCAGATTTGGGATAACAGTAGGAAACATTTTGTTGGCTTATTGGGAGGCTATTTTTAAGTGGCTTGTACATGTAGCTGAGTGGGAGGGGGAATGATACATACTCTGGGTTTGTTGATAAATCCCTGTGAGTGAAGATGACATATTGCCTTACTATTCAAACCTCTATAAGTCAAAACCTGTACCTAATAGCTTCAAATTGTTGGTAGTATATTTCAAGGTGTCACAAACATCATATTGGCAACATTAAAATCAATCTATTGGCTTACTGGCTTTTCTTTCTGGTAAGCGTGCGGTTTAAAGGTATTGGCTGACATTTACCACAGTTAAAAAAATCTGAGCCGCATGATTCCCGATGCTACCAGTGTCTTTGATGAGGTCTAAAAATGAAGCCCTGAAAAAATTGTATTTCAAAATGATTATTTAGTGCTTTAAAAAAGTGAAAATCGTAAGTTGACCAGATTCACTTGCCCATTTCTTCCCATAGACTTACTGTGTGTACAGCTAGGTTAATAAAACTCGCCCCGAGTTTTATTGTTTATTCATGTATAACTTGCCATTGGCAGTGTAACTTTCCAAACTTTTGTATTCTAGGGTGTTTATTGGTTCATTTGAACACTACTATGTAGCTCAGATATCAAAGTTTGACAATTGTTTAAATTGAAGCTCCACAATGTTAGCCTATCACTTTAACGTACTTGATCGGACGGAACCTAACATGTCGGACGGAATTTTTTCAATGTTTCCATGGTAACAAATTTATAAATACAGGTGAACTCTTTTTCATTATCAATAACATTAATGCATGACATAATTTTTCCCCCCCTTCGGCTAAAGGGCGTGTTTGAACACACCCAAACACCCCCCTGCCAACGCGTATGCCATCACCATCACACACCACATCTATCACCACCATCCACCGTCATCACCATCCCATCACTGTCATCATTTCATTGGCACTGCCATCACCATGAAACACACGACACACCACAACACACACACAACACAGCACATCACACACAAATATCAAGGCAAAAGCACAATTCGTATTCACCAATATATGTCTAGTGACAAAAATTAATTGGAAATAAGCGGCGTAACTTATGCACACCTGAAATTAGTCGCACACTCATCCAAATATTGGACACGGGAGGGAAAGGGCGGAAATTAGCTCCCAGTTAACAGTTTTTTTTCAGGGTGGGGGAACACACCTTAAACCATGAGGATTATTTACAGTTTAATTGAAAAGCAAATTTCAGCATGTAAAAAATCATTTCTCCATTATTTTTTGAAAGTGCCAGATATAGATAGATAGAATTGGGATAGCGGAGCAATACAGATTTTATAAACAATATGGTGTTGTCTCAAAAATTGAGAATCCCAAGAGTAATGTCTTCAATTTTAATAACTGGTGCATCCCCCTGCCTAAGCAGATGATTTTCTACGTTTTATTTCGGGGATGACAATGAGAAGGGCATTTACTAATCCCTCTATCCTCTACGTCAATACATACCCTTCTACGGTCCACTGATCTTTCACACGTTTCTGTGCATGAAGGTGTCCTCTTTGTGCAAATAGCAAGTTGAATTAAGAAACCTTGTGTTTAACCTGTGTTTTAATTTGTAAGTTCAGCTTACAAATGTGGCCAGATCAAGAGCTAAAACCAAGATGACAATCTGAATTAACGAACACCCTGAACTGTCACTACCTTGGGCGGGGGGGGGAGGGTAGGGGCGAACATGGAAGCTACTCCGGCATTGTCACAAGGAATCCATTTCTTCACATTAGTGTTATATTACACCAATTGACACTACTTCATATCTAGGAAGATGTCTGAAATGACCTAAATTGGCCGACCTTCCTGCCCCTGGCCCCAAAGAGTACCAGGTGTATCATTTTGGCTACATTGAACTCACTTCCCCTTCGGGATCATTCCTACCAAGTTTGGTTGAATCCAATCAGTTGATTTTGTAAGATGGAAAAGGGTAAACAAGTTTATGGCACAGTGCTCAACAATTAACATGATTAATGAATGATGACAGACTGATCACAATAGCCTTACTTGAGCCGTTGAGCCTTCAGCTCTAGGTGAGTTTAAAGCACAAAAACAAATTAGACACACAGGACAACAGACAGACACAACATACACACGACACAGACAGACCACAACACGACACACACACACACACACACACAAACACATCTACGGTACATGTACACACACAGTCTCACACACACTACACACACACACACACACCACACACATACACACTTACCGACAAGGCTACATTGTAGGGGCTGTTCCTGTATTTGCAGTGGGGTGTTCCATAATAGCGTATAAAACACATGGTGAGGTGTATGATTTTTAACCCACAATGCCGAAATATGCCCACAATGTAACCGCATACTGAAACATACACCACAATGTACCTCCTGCACGCCCGCCACATACAATAGCACACACACACAACAAAACATACCACACATTTATGTTGGCAGTAAAAAAAAAAAAAAAAAAAAACGACGTTCACTTTAGACGCCCACTGCTTAGTTTGACCGTTTTAAAATGTTCTTCTTGGGGTACCCCCAATGCTGAATACGCCCACAATGTACCTCTACTTAAACATACACCCCAAGTACCTCCTGCACACTCACATCAAACACAAAGACACACAGCACACACACACACACAAATATATATATAGAAACCACATTTACCTTTCACTATTTCTAGGTTTTATTTTCTGCCACAACATGCAGTTACAGATACACATACTTATTTCTTTTTGTTGTTTTAGACTTGACACAGTCTATATTAGTTTTCCTATGTTTCCGCGGATTTGTATACTCTTGTTACCAGAAAATTTTACAGATCATTTCTTAGGTTCCATCATCTTGTCTGTACATAAATCATGAATTCTATGTATCTTAATCACTGATCAATTAACATACATAAATAATAATAGACTTTTATCACTAAAATATGTGCACCTACTTTTAGATACATAGAACCCAAGATAAAAAATATAAAGTAGAGATTTTCATACTTCATGGAATATTACATCTTGTTTTGTGTTTTTAATGTCAATAAACATAATGGTGAGGATATCTCTCAATATGACAAATTCCTTCAAACAGAAAGACATAATTGATACAAGCGAAAATATTTCTAACGTCCCAATACCGATGTGCTCAGAAATGAAATGAATGATTTAGAAAGAAATGAAATTGCAATTTTGGATTACATGACTGTTTGATTTGATGATTGATGAGCCATAAGTTATACTCATCATTGAAATACTGCACAGACATTTGCATTGATGGAAACAGGAACTGGAGTAAGATTTTACTTTTGAGTGCACAACAACCATTTGTACGCATAAACTAAACAAGCATCAGTTGTACTCAAAGCTAAGTTAGTTTTGGGGTACACAAAACTAGTAACAAAGTCCTATTGCTATATCACTTTATCAACATGAAAGAGCAATAAATGATGATATATTTTGTGAGAAATTTCTCTGTTTCTCCAATCAATTTACAGATTCATGATAATAAAACACAACATGCTATTGACCAGGTTTTGTTTTGAGATAACCTCTGAAGTAAGGACAGTTAAGTAATACCAACTGGATACTTAATTCACACAGGATAAAACATAAAACTGATTTTGTGTTTTCAAACCATTCACATATGGTAAACCGTGACACAACCACCAAAAAGTTTGATTTCAAAACTCAAATGAGTTTTATGCTGTCCCACCAAAACGGATAACCACTAAGTTGACTGGCCATTTCGTTCCACATTTTTATATTAGAGTGGTACTCTCTTGAAAATACAAAATTTCACCAAGCCAATTTTTCTTTCTTTTTTAATAGATAATTATGTTGGCAGGGATGTAGGCAAAACATATTCCCTCACTGTAAGAAAATAAGGAGGAGTTTTCCTTCAATCCAGTGTTTTTACTTTTTAAGAGACAGCTAAAGGAACAAGAGTTTATCATCATTATCCTTTTCCCATCTCATCATGCAAGGAACCCGGTCATCGTCATGACGTCAGTATGTGCTAGTCTCTATTCCAATTTAACACTGAACTGCATTATACACACCACACGATAATGACACTTTACACACAGATAATCACATCATTACTGTCTGCCCATTACTTACATATTTGCCACCAATCACTATTTGTTGGCTCTTATACAAGATTATACTATTACATCTGATCTGAAATGCAGCGCTCCTTTCTCCAATTAAAAACACACATTTAACAGTTTGTTAGTTTTCTCTCTTCACTTGTTATAATATTTAAACGTTAAGATACAAGACTGTGACCTAGGCCAACTGGAATGTCTGTTTTGTTTATTGTTATACATCTTAGAAAATTTACTTCTATCTAACCAAGATTTACAAAAGGTCGGTTGTCAAAAATGATTATCATTAATTAAAGCCCAATTACAATCATGTTAGTTTTCATACTTTAGTCACAATATTAAACACTTTATATTTAATTTGTAAATAGCATGGTATTACACAAAATTGATCAATTTCTGCTTCTTCGGGAAAGTCAAAATATGCCTTACAACATTATCCTATAGACACTGGTTTCAGTCAATAAAGACATTGTTTGCTATTGCATAGATGCTCATTGACTATCAAGACATTATCAGCAATGTACAGCCATTATTAATCAGCAGCACCTTTATTAACGGAACAAACATTAACAAGCATATTAGTAATGGAACACTCTATTTTAGCCTAAATGGGATCACCTACTGCAGCCTGCCTTTGCTGTGAATTTGTATACCAGTTTCTCATAATATTGGTTTCAAATGAAAAATTCCCCTATAATAGTATTACTCACGCGAACATCATATTGTTACTTAAAAAATAGTCTTTAAAATATGTATCTATCACGAGTGTAATTGAAATACAATTTGAAAGGGCAGATAATGGCTATGCCCCACTAATAGGAACAATTTGCTATAGTATTGCCGGCAAAATGCTACTATAGTACTTGGCAAACTCAGAAATAGTTTATGCAAATTAAAGGAAATTTACCCTTCTTCTAATATCCCATTTTATCTTAAATTACATTTTCTACTGGTTTTTTCCCCTTTTCTCAGAGTTGTGCCCATTTTGCAATGGACTACATCTTTTATAGGAGAGTTGGTCATACATTTAATCATTAATATATCACAGCATATTCATAAACAGTTAAGATTTATAATCATGCATTATCTGTAGAAACTTACGCAGGTTGCACATTGCAGAGATGCCAACCTCTTATAAATAAAAGTATGTTTAGTCTGAAAAAAGGATTTGCTTGAAAAAAAAACATATTTTTCAATACAAGTGTGTACAAAGTGGATCCAAAGAAAAATGTACTTTGACACATTTGCTAAAAATCACAGTATTTGCAACTGAAAAAAAGCTACTTAATCTGCAAAAAGGAACAATTGGATCTCTTGCAATTGTCTGGCGATTTAACGATAAATGCCAAAGACATTAATCAACACTGTTTGTTTACTATATAACCTATGGAGGGTAGTCTTTCCTTAACACTTTGGGTTGCTTGAGCTTTTTGTTTATATCTTTATAACCTTCAAAAATGTTATGATTTTCCGTGGAAATATCCAAATGTATCAGATGAGAGTTTAACCATATAGGTGTGTCACCATGTCTTCATTTATGAAAAATCTTTGCAAGGAAGTTCAGTGAGTTTATCTTTTCGAATTAAAAGGTATGGAAACCAATTGTTTTCTTGAGCGAACCAGTGCGCCGATAGCAACCCAAAGCTGTTAAGATGCACAAAAAATGAACTCTGGTTGTCTTTACTCTCAATAGAGAGCCATGTGTGCACATTGTGTCTCACAGTTTTTACAATGCGATACCACATTTCAAAGTGGTTTCGCTCCTACAACTACCATTTCATTCATTTCAGCAATATGTACTCTCTTCTAGCTTTGAAAGCACACAGTGAAACTTATATGATGATGATGCATATATTTCTAGTCATCTGATACACTAAGATTTTTTCTCACAACATACACCATACTCAAAACATGTGACTAGCGTAAATGTACAGAGGTAACATGTTTTAATATGATTAGGAACAAGATATTATCTGAGTGGGATGAAGTTCTACTGTTAAACAGCTTTCAATTTACTTTCAATTTTGAACTCATTTTTCCATTGGCAATTAATTTCCTACACAATGAAGTCTAAGAAAGCAAAACAATCTGCATGATTCTATTTCAGTTAATCATTTACCTTCTTCTTTTCTTTTCTTTTCTTTTTTTTAAATGTTCTCACAAATGTGCACTTTAAGCTACTGTAGATCCACGTAACAGGTGGGACTGTTATCTAGTATGTAATTCTTAGCAACTCTCACCTTGTATGAGGTTTGACCTTTTTTTTTACGGCGTCAATAGGTTACAGAGTTGGAGACTGAAGGTTGATTCTAGAAATCCCCAACATTATGTGGGGTTATATTTTTCTGAAAAGCTTGGGAAATGATTGCAATTAAGCCAAGTAATAGTGTTGGTAAGTAAAAATGACAAATTCTTAGCAAGACATACAGATAGACCGATATGATCTATCAATCCCTGCAAACTTATTTTTTTTTTGCGCGCTTCTGGAACTCTCCCATTTTTGAGAAGTACTAAAAATGCTTAAATCATATTCTATAGGTCAATGTACATTACCACTACCTGTTCTTCGGAATTTAAAATATTCATTTATTTTGTCAATAAACAATTTCCATAGGTTTGTTGTTGTTTTCTGATATCTGGGTGCAATCAGAATACTTTGCTGAAGATTGTATGACAAGTTGTCTTGATTGAACCAAAAGTATGCTCAGGTTTTTAATACACTTATTAGGTTATATTTTTCTGATTTTTGAAATTTTCACTGATGTGTTTTTCCTAATTTGTTTACTTCCTACTGAAAGCAAGTTGGTATCGCAATCAAGTCCCTTGTAATCACTCCATCAGATCAACATCGCTCATGGACAAAGAAATTGGAGTTCCTTCAAGGTCATGGGCCCTGAGGGGTAAAGGGGCCACCCGTCTTAACTCTTTTAATTAATAGTATTTATATTATATTATATTATATATTATATGATTCACGAAGGCTGGTGCGCTCTAAGGTGACTGGTAGGGGAAACTCCGTATATATGGATTTAGTCAAACGTAGGTGGTAGGGAATACCTAGTGCGAAAATGCTCATTATTATGAATTATAATAGGGGGAAGTACGTGGATTTTTTAAATTACAATGAGGTATTAAAGTAGGAGTATAGATTATTTTTCAAACTATCCTGCAAATTTATTCCCCCACAGTTGTAATTCAAAGAGTTATGCATATCAGCAATTCAAATCATTGCATGGTAGGGTAAAATTAATCTTTGTAGGTGAAAAGCATATTTTTGGGGTGAAAACTAAGTTTTGTAGTGTGAAAACTGGCTGCAGACGTTATGCGGGAAATGTAGGGGAAAATGCGCATGTGTGTAAGGGGAAATACAAATTTTTGAGAGGGGAGCCCTGCCATGTTGACAGACAAGGGTGTGCTGCTGCCAGGCACATGGTAGGCTCCTGACCAGACTATCATGGGAGAGGCCGGATATTTTAATTGATGTATGTTATCTCTCTGCTCTCTCTTCTTCTGTCTTCCGAGGTTATGGTCTAACACAGGGTAGCAAACTATGAAAGCAGGAATATCTGAAAGAGTCTTTTGGGTGAACTGTTGAGAACATCAGACAATGCTTATGAATTAGTAAAAATCTGAAAGACAATCTTGTTTAATCTTCACTTGCCTGGGAAAATCTCATTACTACATGTACGTGGGATTGTTTGAGTTTCAAATATAAAAAATCTAAAACAGTGTCTTATAGGTGAGGGCTCCATTCAGACCATACTTCAAAATGACAATTTGGTATAAACACTGAGTTTTTTTTTTTTTCATTTGTCACCATTGCGAAAGTAAACAATCAACAATTTCATTGCCTAACCAAGAAGACTGCCTCAATCCTACAGTGTTCTAACATTCATATATAATTATTTATGGCATTTCAACAATTGTAAACAAATACTACAACTCACATTACACAGAAGTCCAGTTTATATACGCTATGATTTTACAAACTTTTTTGTCTAAATCCATTTCAACAATCATTACTGTGAGTACATTCACGAAGTCACAGATGAACATTTCAAACTCTTGTACTGTTTTATTACATTAATTTACAAGTATTTTTTTGATGTATGTAAGATTTCAACTTAGCTCTAAGTTTGAAGTAACACTAAATAACATTGAATATACATCAACTAAATTGAATAAGCGACATCTGCCAGACATATTTAATGTCACAAGACTTAGCGATAAAATTGTGTAAATCACGCTTTGCATTCCATCCCCACCCCACCCATTCTTTTATGTCATAATAACAATTGTTATGTAGTTGTTGCCACAATCACAGCCATAAGAATATGATGAAAATTTACCACAGAAGTTGCACATATTTGTTTAGCTGAAACTTTAAAGTCAACATCAAGATAAAAATTTGAATGAAACCATGGAAACGAGGTGCAGATACCAGCTGCAGTGCAAAGCGTAAATATTGATCGAACCAAAGTGTATTCAGTGCATTATTCCATCACTCAGTTTGCCCTCCGAGTGACTCCATCCAGTTTTAAGTATGAAAGCAATATATGATTTCAAGATTTCTGAGTATTGAAACGGGAAGGAAATATCTTCACATCAATGTATGTATTAAATCTGGTACTTCTTTTTTCCAAATATCCAATTTGTCAAGAACTACTAGTAGTAGACATACCGTAGGTCCATTTAAAGTTTCGCCAGTAAACTTTCACAAAATGTACAACATCAAATTATTAACATTTGTTTAATTATATAATTCTATTATTGAATGTTTGCATTATCAATTTGCTTTCAATTAAGAAATTTGTTTCAATTAGTTTTAAGTAGTCTCAAACTTTAAAGCAAAGTTTCCAACACAACACCCATTGTTTTAAAGGGTCATTCATATTTGGCTATTCCACGAACTTTTGCACAAGTTGTATCACAAAGGAAATGAATGCACATTTCATTTAATGGTCGATTCTCATAATATTTCCAAACTTATAATTTCATTTTTAATATATCCAATATTCTCCTATCCTTATGCAAGATTGGCTTGGTACATTAGATTTAGAGTCAGTGTCACAACACGCGGAAGCAGAAAATTATGAACTGATCTATTTCTTCCGTTCTAATATGTTCTGATGTACTGAACTGCTATATTTGAGAGAAAAAATTGGACCTGAACATTGCTAACAAGAATTATGCGACATTACTTTCTGTTGTGATTTGTCACGGCGAAATAAAATGAATCGGGTCTATTACTCAGAAACCATAATACCTCCTGATCTGATAGAACCAATAGCATCGTAAATCACGCAACTTTTGTAACATTCCTTGTTATTATTGATGATCTCTTCCTGCTGATTTGAATTATACACGCACCTGTATAATGCGATTGATTGGATTGAACACTTAGACTGTCTCAATGGCATAGACCAGTCAGACAGGGTATGAACTTCTGACCGTAGGATGCATGAGGGTGATATCAAAAGTACTTGCCTGCCATTTTCTGTTTTGACATGATTTCTTTGTGTAAATATAAATTATTGAATAGATAAAGGTCAGGGTTTCTTTATTGTGGGGGGACCATTGAATAAATATGAAGCATATGCAGTTATTATAAATATACAGGAATTACTTGGGCCACACGTGAATGGAATATAATGGTGTTATTTATTTTCTTTTATATAGGATGGTATTGTATTTGGCAACAATTTTCATGTTTAAGTTATATTATTGCAACCAACACATATCTTTTGGAATGAAAATTCAAAACTCCTAACTTAATAATTACACGCTTCATTTTGATTCACGGAAGGAAATCAACGTCATCCCCCATACAAATATTTGTTGGATATTGATTAGGAAGTGGATGTCACCACTTACTCATGGAGACTACATACGAGTTATCGTGTTTGGATCTACAGAAAATGCATGTTATAGTGAAATCAAAATCGTCTCCAAGCGTCGTTAAGATCTGATCTTATACTGACTTCCTGTCAATGTTACACAAGCAAGTCTGTTGTTGTACCATAGTATTTTTCAGGCTATCTTTACTATCAATATCAGATATAAGTACACAGTTACTTTCAGTATTTCAACTCAATTGGAAATAAATTAAAATGTTGATTTCATGAATTTGAAATTTGATAATTTAATATTTCTACCACTGGGCTGGTGTTATAATAATTGTCGTCAGTACAGTAATATGAATTCCGTTTTTCGCAATAACCTGGTTATCTTTATCATGGGTCATCTTTTGCTGTGCTCTACACGCCCCCCAGCTATGGCGCACATCACCATTCGCCGAATATCAACCGCAGTTTACATGTGTATGATAACAACAGGTGTCAGGCGATTGGGCTGTCGATGCTTGTGACGCCCTCGTCTTGGTTTTAACGCAGCCCAATCACCTGATACCACGCCAAGATGAGTATGAGGGCGTAACCAGGGAGTCAGGGTCAGTAGGGGGTGAGACGGCTGGGGGGGGGGGGGGGGGGCAAGGGGGGTAGAGACAGGTAGGAACCCAGTACACCTGGGGACACTAAACCACACAAAGACTCAAACTCAAAGTACACAGGGGTAAACAATGGGGCAAAGTGTTATACAAATATTGCCTCAGTTATTATTAAATCATCGCCTGTCGGTGATAACTGAGGTGGTGTGTGCCAGAGGATGACACATGATGTAGAATGTCCTTAAGGAGTTCACCTTCAACAGCATCAAACTTTTAGAGTTTGAATGGAATACAGAGCTGTCATGGGGATGGATAAGTCTGTCAAAATCAAGTCATTTATTTTTTCAATTCAGTGAAGGCCATTTCAAGGTGTTTGACCACATTTCTAATTTCTTTCACATTCTTCCAATCATGTGTACATTTCTGACACACCAAGCATATTATTGACTTTCGTAAATGACAAGTTCATTTGATCAGGGGGATACCAGACACATTAAAATGGTGCACTCTGTAACTATATACTCGATTTTTATGAATTTTTACATTCATCAGTTATACCAGTAAACACTAAACATTTACTGTAAAACATTTACTAAAACAGTAACACTCAAGGGTGATTGATCACCATTAAAACCCAACATACCTGAAACTAAACCATCGTTTTAGCACAGTCGAGTTCAAACAGTTACACACACAGATGCACTACGAACAATCGCCACTAGACAAAATAAAGACACAGAAACAGGACAAAATTGTTGAACCTGTCAACAGACCAACAGGACATCCAAACTAACCAAACATATACTCAACACTTTAGCCAGTTGTAAAGCTAAACACATACTTAGGAAGAAAGAAAAACATGAATACATACTACAATCACCGTTTCCAGAAAAAAATCATGAATCATAAATTAGGGAAACCACAAATGTCTGCGTATGCATATGAAAAATTGAAACATGTAACATAGTTAAGTTAAGGCTTGTCAGAAAGCAAATATTGTGCTATAAATAGCACTTATTGTGCTGTTTATTTTTGATTTGTATTTCTGCTGTGTGCTGTTAGTACAATGATGCAGTTTAGGGAAAAATATGACTTATTCAGGAGAAATTGGGCCACTCATTTTGAGTCAATGATGAGAACGTCTATGTAACTAAACTTTGTCCTTTATTGCAGAACTGGTTGGCTTTCAGTCAAAAGTCAAAATTTCGTTCACTGCCATCAAAAGAGTCTGTTGTACCCATCAATAACATTTAATTGAGCATGTGACAATATCTGTCAAAATTATGAGATGCATTGACTGAGCTTAATTTGTTTTGTGCTTCAATCAAG
>JZLH01S0623560.1:1665-25777 GCA_001188425.1 Eucidaris tribuloides | reverse complement strand
CATGAATACCTTCCTATCAAGCTAAAGAATTAATTATTTGGCAACATGCCTACATACAGTGTTCGTATTTAACACTTTCATGTCTACGTAATGCTGACTGTCGACACATTTTTTCAACTTTTCCATGTTAAAATCTATACTAGATTTGAACTCTTTTTAATTATTAATACTATTAATACCTCATGACCTTTCCTATCAAGATAAGAAATTAAGTATGTTTGCAATCGTCCAAATAGAACATTTTTCATTCCGTCCGACTATGATGTTTCACGTCCGACATGGCCCTTTTTTAGCTTTCCTGTTTCCATACAACCATTTTTCTTAGTCTTTTAAGAATTGTGTTATATGATTGGTGTCTGTTATTTGCTGAATTTTAACTAATCAGTAAAACCTTTCGATAGAATAACCGTTGAGATACCTAACAGTCAGTGTGGGTCCTCATTTCTTATCGTATTCCGTTCGACATGCCCAATTGTTTGCACCTAACGATAAAATTTAGAGAAGACTATATGGAATAAATCGAATATCTGAAAACATGTATGCTCTCAATTATCATGTGTAAAAAATGTAGTCACTACCTCTGGAACAAAAAATGACAGACATTTGCTATCGAATTGAAGTGCGCCAATTATTTTTTTTTTGGTCTTCTACTAATTGACATTAATCATGTGTACATTTTGTTTCCTCTTAAAGCTGTCGAGGGGCGCTATAAACCTAACGTCACCGGGAACGTTTCTGAGACAGACTTTGCGGGTTGGCGGTCTTGTGACAGCCGACAACGAAAACTGTCAAACTCGGTACAACACCTTTCACGTGTGATAACTAAGACAACTGTTTATGCAACACCTCATGGCTAACACCACGATCACAGGTACGGGAGACTGTTTCAAGGCTTGTGGGATGACAGAATTTTCTTGTTTCCGATCTGCTTGACATTTTGACAGTGTTGAATCCGAGGTCGATCTCTAGGCCGATATCTGGTGGCCTCGGTCTCGGTCTTGGTCCGAGTCACCTGTACAAACCCTAAGGAAAGGTTGTGTTTTGGGTCGGCTTCGGTCTTGGTCTTGATTCGAGTCACCTGTACAAACCCTATAGAAAGGTTGTGATTTGGGGTGGCCTCAGTTTCGGTCTTGATTCGAGTCACCTGTACAAACCCTATAGAAAGGTTGTGTTTCGGGGTGGTCTCGGTCCGAGTCACCTGTACAAACCCTATGGAAAGATTGTGTTTTGGGGGTGGCCTTGGTCTCAGAACCTGTGATCTCAGATATGCTGCATTTTGAAACACTTTACATGAGGTGAAACGCTGGAAGGTAATGCTAGCTAAGGCCTGGGCAATGAAGTCAAAAAATGTGAGAAAGTCTTGTGAAAAAAAATGTGTTTCATTTCACACTGTTTCAGATTTCCATCTTCTCTGGCATCAAAAAATATGTATGCTGTGTACTGCATGTACTGTATAAAGCATTTAGACTCCATGCACTACTGTGATCTCAATAGCATGAAAAGAGTAGGCTGGGCAACATTGAGTGAAGGATTGTTAGAAAAAAACAGATGGAATTCACAGAATGAAAAGATTTATCTGAATTACCTGATGTTTGTTTCAAAAGATGTTTGCACATTTCATACAATAAAATGGTGTGATTTTGAAGTTTTTCGGTAATATGATAAACCCACTTCAGTTTTGAAAACTACTTTAAATCAATGAACAAAAAATATGATTTTGACAGATTTTGGAAAACAGGAAACACTTTCTTAGCTTATTGGGAAGCTCTTGAAGTGTGTTGTAGCAGGGTGGGAGGGAATGATACATACTGTGGGTTTGTGAGTCAAGACGATATACTGCCTCCCTATTTAAACCTCCAAGTCAAAACCTGTACCTAATAGCTTCAAATTGTTGGCAGTATATTTCAAGGTGTCACAAACATCATATTGACATTAAAATTAGTCTGTTGGCTTGCTGGCTTTTCTTTCTGGTAAGTGTGCAGTTTAACTAAAATGGAGATAGAGGAAAGTTAATGGGTGGGGATGAAAAGAATTTTATTTTATTACAACAGAACAAACTAACTGGAAGGCTCACTCCCATAAACCATCCCATTTTTTCGGTTGTTGAAGGAAAAACTATCAACACTACAGAGAGAGGGTGGTGATGTTAGAGAACTACCAGGAATTGGCAATACACACACCCAAGTTTCCTATCGGATAGACTCAGTGACTCAGGTCCTAATTGGCTTGGATCATCAGGCCACAACTGACTGGATCAAAACACATCATCACTGTAATCTTGTTAATTTCATTTTTGGATGAACACGCCAGATATTGCATTGCCCCAAGGCATCAACCCCTGAGGCATCAAGTTTCCAGCCTAGGCCATAGGCAATCTCATTGTGAAATCTCATCGTGGAAACTACTGGGGAAGCTGACTGGAATTTGCAAGCAGGTGGAAGATGAGGAAATTGACCCTGTTTACATTAAAGTGGAATGAAACCCAAACATCTTCCTGCATTCAGGGAGTAAAGAACAATAAAAGAAATAATACAGTGAAAGTTTGAGCAAATTTGGTTGAACCGTTCAAGAGATATAAATGTTCAAAGTTTACATAATCCTTATGTATGGAGGATTCTTAAATTGGCAACTCTGCCACTTTTTGAGATGAAAGTGTGGAGAACTCCCCATTGGCTTTATACACAAATTTTCACTTATTTTCATTTTTAAAGAAATATTTGATTGCCTCTTCCTTGTTGTCCTACTATGTTCCAGCAAAAATGATTGTACATTTTTTTCTGAAAGAATTTGATTACCTTCTCAACTGACATTTCAGAAAAACATGAATTTGTGAAAATTTGTGTACAAAACCAATGGGGAGTTCTCCACACTTTCATCTCAAAAAGTGGTAGAGTTGCCAATTTAAGAATCCTCCATACATAAGGATTATGCAAACTTTGAACATTTATAAGCTCTTGAACGTTCAAGTCAAATTTTGTTCAAGACTTTCACCAATTTTTTCTCTATTGTTATCTATTCTTGAAGCCATATAGAATGTCTGTGTTCATTTCCCCTTTAACACTTTCTCTTCCGGGTGGGTGAAGTATTTCGACAGGTGATCAGGATTTGAGAGGAATTTAGGATTTGGGCTGCAATCAGATGAAACTGAAACATCAGAGTGGTGGTAAGTGTTGGAGTTCAGACCAGGGGTTCCCAAGGACCAGACACAACATAACAATGAGCACCACTTGAATGATCTATACGTCTGGAGACACAAGACTGCATCCTGAACCGAGAAAAGGTAGTCTCCACACCAGACTAACCCCTGTGTAGACTCTGGAAAGTCTAGTCAATAGTCATCAACTAAAGAAGAATACTATCTCTCCTCACAAACATTGATGATTGCTCAAATATTTGTGTACATATGTGAAGATATTGTTGCTCATGTAAGACCTGGTAAACCAATGCATAATTCTTTTGAAATTAAAACCAGTAATTTAGCTTTTCTTACATAAAGCAAACATAAATTCCTGCAGTCAATGGCATACAAAAACAAAGTAAGAGTATGTCATGTTTGAAATGTGCACCGCTCAATTTTGGAATATTCAATAAACAGACAATCTACATTAATTCTACATAACTGTACTGAATGACAGTCCACCTTTGAATATATTATAGCCTAGACCCCAAGACAAATATATATTTTTTAAATAAGTCTTGGGTATGGTTACTGTATATTGAGGCATTCTGACTTCTAAACTAACGACCAAAATCTAGTGATTTCATCGATGATCTCATGACGAGTCTGCTTTGTCCCTGCATAGTTCACTGTCATACAATCCCACTGCCATGTATAGTATGACTACACATACTTCCAGGTAAGCTCATTTAAGATTGGTCTGTCAGCGGCAGGTCAGTCCCCTATTGTTACACACTTCACCAGGTGACTAACTTAATTCTCCCCGATTTTGTCCACCGCATCAGGTATGAGCCATAGTCTGAGTGTGTTGCTGAAACCCGAACCCTTCTATAAATCTTAAGAAAAAAATCTGGAGAGCCGTCAAATTGATTAATTTGGACATTTTTCCTTCCACGGTTCCAGTTTGCATTTGTTTAATCACAGACCTGTTGAAATTTCTTAATGAATACAAAAATCCTGACGGCTGTTATATTGATTACACTCGACAAGTTTCTTTTCTAAGGTCTGCACACCTGCCCACAGGTGAAAAGGACCATGACCCATAATTAGTGGATCGGCTAACTTTCTTTCTTCTACTTGTTGAAAACTTCATAACAAAATGCTACTTCATTGCTGAAATCTGCGTCGGGCAAAGTGGGGCGTGGAATTACCCAATGAGATATGGGATTAACTACGGTAATCCCGGTATCGGATCTGAGATAATCCAGCTTGTCAGTTGCGTGTGCGATTAGAAATTCATCCAACCCACTGATAATCCCCTTTTGCACAAGCAAGAGAGAAGAGGGAGCAACAGAACGGTCTACTCCAACTTGGTGACATAATTCTTGATTCTTCCAAATGTGGATTTCATCAATTCTGCTTTTTTCTACAAAATGTTAAATGACAATTATTTTGGCTATAATAAATTTAAGTAGTTTGAACAGATAAAACTGGTCCCACTTTACATTGCTCAAGTTTAATAAATATGCATTAAATAATATCTGAACGACACCAAATTATAGGAAACTAATGAAGGGTCTGATTGCAAAATGCGCTAAATCAATTCTCCACCCAAACTGAGTTATTAACATGAACATATTTACCACCTACTCGCCTACTGATAGTATGAAATTTGAAACCAAATATCACCAGTACGAACTCCGACAAAGAAATGTATTTTTCTCCAAACGAAATGTATTTTTCTCTAAAGCGGATTTAACATATTTTGCAATCAAACTCATCAAATACTCTAGTTAGCTTCACGACCTCGTACTGGAATGCCTGATCCTTTTGGTATTCTGCTTTGAACTTTGACCTTGGGCTGGGCCAGTCGGCTGACTGGTTTCAGACCACTGGTCTTCGTGGATGACAGCCGTGAGGCGCCGCTGTCAGCCGCCATGGACGGTATGGACCTCGTCGTTATCGTTGTCATGGTTGTGGTCGTTGTGGTAGTGTGGTGTTGCTGGTGCAGTTGCGGGGACGGGTTGGAGTTCTGGTTGGTGTGCAGCTGCGACGCGACCCGTTCCGAGCTGCCGTTGGACGATTGTGAGGATGGGATCTGTCTGCTGTGAGTGGGGGATGGTTTCTGTATCTTCGTGACACCGCCGGGGTTCGCCCTACGTCTTGGCGACTTGGGACTTGAGAGTTTGGACTTTGGCGCAGGAATGCCGTTAGATGTGGGAGGGTTGCTCTTCGCATGACTGGGACCAGTCGTTTCACGTTTGGTGGCGCTGTTTGACGATCTACTCATTGGCAACTTACTAACCGAGGACGGCGGGGGAAGTCTGGATTTCATTTTTTGTTTGGGACACTCGGTACCATTTGGTACCGCTGAGTGGTGAATTTGGGCGATGGCTACATTTGGGGACTGGGTCAATCGTTGGTCGATTAAGTCTGGACTGGAGTGTCTCAGTTCCTGAGTTGTTTTCACCATTTCCGGGGATTTCCGTTGCAAGGAGGGCAGGTCCTGGTTGCTGGAACGCTTCACGCATATGCCCTGCGGACGCGGATACTTCTGCGTTGGCCCCTCCTGGCTGGACTGCTTCTGCAACTGCATGGTAATCTGGTGTTGTTGTTGCAGGTGTTGCTGCAACCTGAGCTGTTGCTGCTGTTGCTCCATTAAGATCTCCTGTTGTTTCTGCAGATTGAGGGCTGCCTGGGACTGCTGCTCCTGATGCATCTTCTGCTGTTGCTCGTACACCCGCTGTTGGTTCTCCTGCTGCTGTTTGTGAGCCGCTTGTTGCTGCTTGTGAAGTTTATCTTGGTGTTGCTGCAACTGCATTTGTTGCCAACCCAGACTGCTGTGTTGCTCTTGTTGTCTGGGATGGCCATATTGCTCTGCATGCTGCTTACCATCCTCTTTGTGGGCTGTTGTACCGGGTCTCTGCAATTTACTGGGAGGAGCAACCCCTCTCTCCAAAGATCTCTTTTTCTCAAAGTTCATGGGTTTCTTTAATTCTTTGCCTGGCTGATGAAGAGCTTTTGGTCGCTGTATCTGTCGCGGCCGCTGCATTTTCGACGGTGGCCTCCGAAGTTGAGGGAAGCCCCACCTTTTCATCATTGGACCCCAAACCGTCACTTCCCTCATTTGAGCTGTTACTGTGATTGCGGTAACGGGGCTTTCTCAGAACAGCACTGCTGCTTTCGTCGGAGCTGCTACTCATCCGTACCTTCCCTAGCCGCGAGGAAGAGCTACTCCTACTGCTGATATTATCCCCCAAACTCTGAGTGGAATTCTGAATGTATTTCAGCCTACCGGTGTACGAACCGTCGCTACCCTCGTCCGAGATTCGTACGCGTTTGCCACAGCTCCCCTTACGACGCCGGTGATGGAGAGGAACGGCCGCCGCGTCATCACTGGTGTCGTCGGAGCAGCGACTGCTGGCTAGTGGGCTGAGAGACCCTTGAACCAAGCCAGACGACTCAGAACCATCGCTGGCAATGTCCTGATGCTCTTCTCCGGAGGAGGAGGAGCTGCTGCCATTTCCTGCCGTCGAGGTCCGGCTTCCGTCAGGTTGGGTTGCGGACTTGGCAGACATGCCTCCTGGATCTGGTGACCGCCGTTCGTCTTTGACGTACTCCGCACACTGCTGGCATCCCTGTGGAGGAGAACAGGAAAGATGATGCTTTTAATGACTTAATGAAGATGAAGTACATCTTATACATCTTATACCATTAATTGATAATAAACAGTATAAACACTAATCAAGATATTAAAGAACTTATACTTTCAGCATAAATTGCTATTTTTGGCTGAAAATGTAGGATGTAAGCAACTTGTACTGAAAGTATGTTTTATATCTTGATTAATATTTATACATGTACCAGCACGTATGAATCCTCATTCTACTATAAACATTATTTAGATGAGGACAGCTATAAGTGAAATGCCAGGAAATAACACAAGAAACTTAACTCACTTTAAAAGAAATTATTGATGTAGTATATAACGTACATCATCAAAATAGACAAAATTACCAAACTGCATTTTTTTTCAAATTCAACAAAATTTTAATTGAAGTTGAACAGTTGGACATGGTTGAAGTTTTCATTAACAGAATAATAAGAAAAAAAATTACTTTCTTTTTATACACAAAATAACACTAAAATACAAACCAAGCATTCATTCCTTATGTATACAGGTGTATATCTACCCTACATTTGTGTTCAAACTTGGATGTGTTTTGCATACATGTATTTGTGTGAGGCATATAGTTTAGCACAGAAAGAAAAGCAAATATATGTTTAGAGCATAGAGTAGGACAGGGAAAGTTAATTAGCTTATTGCATTCTTCCTCTCTATGCAATCGTTTAGACCTTGCGGTTACAAAACGTGAAGGATTAATGCATGTTTCACACAGGAAATACAAATCAGGCAAAATGGAAGGGGTGACAACAAGAAGGATTTCTGATAGAAGAAACAAAAGGATTCACATAGAGCTGTAATGCATGGTAAAGAAGGCACAGCAATTAGAAATATAGGAAACGTAGGCATTGTCAGAAGATCAGCAATTATTACTATGTAAAACATTGATTCAAATATACTGACATGTAAACAAATGTTCCTACATAATCAGATTTGTTTTCCTTTAGTAAAGAAGGCACAACAATTAGAAATATAGGATAGGAAACATAGTGCCAGAAAATCAGCAATTACCATGTGAAACATTGATTCAAATATACTGACATGTCAACAAATGTTCCTACATTATCAGATTTGTTTTCCTTTATTCATATTGTGAGACCACTGCAGGTTCACCATGGGATCACTGTGGGGTCACTATGGGGACACTGTGGAATCACTACAGGATCACTACGTGGTCATTGTGGGATCATTATGGGGTCACTGTGGGATCACTACAGGGTCACCATGGGGACACTGTGGAATCACCACAGGGTCACTATGGGGTCGCTGTGGGATCACTGTGGGATGAGTGAGGGGTCACTATACATGTAGGGTCACCATGGGGTCAATGTGGGATCACTACAGAGTCACTATGTAGTCATAGTGCGATCATCGATCATCGTGGGGTCGCTATGGGATCACTACAGGGTCACAATGGGGTTACTGTAGGGGTATATCACACTCAGTGGGTTAATGATTAATTTTCATACAACTTCATAAGAAGAACAGCTGGACACATAATATTTCCAGGTCTAGGATATAGACGACTACAGGATTCACTATGACAGAAACATTGCATGATGCAATACAAAATAGATCACATTATGGGATTTGATGAGTATACATTTTAACCCTTTGGTTGCTGGATGCACAGGTGATCTCCAGGTAATACAAACTAGGTGAAAAGTAGTACCTGAGTGAACTAGCTGAATCATAAAGTGGATCTAAAGGGGAATTATTTGTTTTAAATCAACTCACTTGATTTAAATCCACCACCCACACTAAGTGCACTTGTTTCAGTACCAAATATATCAATCACAGAAAGTGGGAAATGAATGACATTTAAAATCCTGAAAGTTATGAATGTAAAATTCCATAATTATGCACCATGGCCATCTAAATATAAACATAATTAAGTAATTACATCGGCCTTGCATGAAACACTAAAAAAATAAACCATATATATCTAGTTGCTACACATTCACCGATAAATTGGCTCTTAAAGGGTACACAAAATCATGATTTGTGATCGATAGAAGCAGGAACCGATGGCACCTTAGGTCTAGACAACTGGCAAAACTAACACAAGTCATCCCACAAAATGGCCGGCTGATGTCACGCAAACACAGGCAAATGAATCTGCACAATATCCCAATATTTGGGCAATCATAAATAATGTCTCCACGGAGGGAGAAGTATGAGTTTTAAGATATTTATAACACTTTATTTTAGCTGAGAAGGGGTAGAGGAAGGGGGCAATCTGGCAGGCAGGAAATACGGCTAAAGTCACCGATCTGTCAAGAATAGGGATGTTTACAATTTTGCCGGAAAGCATCTGCTCTCAGACGGCACCAGGGCCGGTTGAGTGGCATTGTGACGTTAGGAGAGTTAGGCCACATGCTACTTGTGAAGTACAAATCGGACTGATTGCGGAAATTTACCATTAGAACTTGTTTGTAAAATCCTTGAAAAACAAAGCTTCCAGTTTAATTATTGGCACAGTAGATTATCATTAAACTCCATGGGCTCAGGAAAATTGCTTTGTTATAACTAAATCTTGTAATATCAGGGTTGCAAAAACAATAAAATGCATACACAGTTTTAACTTTGAGACCAGAAAAATGTGTTTGTTGTAACAAGATTTTTTAATATCAGTATTTTTTTATAACAAAAGTCCAATCTACATGTAGTCTGTGCTGTGATGGCACTTCAGTTAAAAGCAATGCAATACATGTAAGCAGTAATGCTTGAAGTACATACTACCCCCCCCCCCCCCCATGACAAAAGGGTATAACTGACATTTTGGTGTTTCGGAGATATTGAGCAAAATGTACTTTGTTCACCATGTAAAGCCCTATTCAGTGTCCTTTTAACAAGCAGATTATGAAACAAAGGGACACTTCTAATTAATATTGTTTCTGGTTCTGCATGTTTAACATGATGTACTGAGTCCCCTACACTTTTATTCAATTTTGGAAAAAAATGTCACTTATGCCCTTTTGTCATGGGGGCAGCATAGATAGTGTTGTCTTGCATCTGAAACAAGAGCATAATCATTTATGGTGAACATTAAGAACACATGGTCCTTTGAATTCAAATATGTTTTACTACAACTTAAGTTAGAAATATTGATGTTAATAGTTTGACATCCAGTTTGTAACAAGTCATGTTTGGGTCACATCACATGTCAAGTCAAGTCAAGTCAAGTCAGGTCAAGTAAAGTCAAGTAAAATCAAGTCTTGAAACAATAGCATAGTATGAAGTTTGAATTCATATTTTTCCTGTTGTAAACCCAGGCAGTGCAACGATTCATATGAATACGTGTCTGTATGTAAAGACTACTCTTTGTGGTTGCAATGCTCCTTGGCAGTAAGTCTATAATATTGGGGGATTATCAGATTGTGATGGCTAATTTCATTTCTAGCGGGAATATCAAGGCACTTTTCCACCTTTCACAGATCAGTAACGTGGCAGAATTATCATCCCAATTAGGTTACATGCATATATGGATCATACACCTCTAACCCATTGAAGACAATTTGATTTTGTCATTGCACACATTTTTTTTTTCTATTGTAGAACCCAGCATGTGATATCTCAGGACTAGTCTTTCATCATAAACAACAACAACAACAGCAGCAATAACAAACTGGTGCAGAATAAATTACATCCAGTTTTGTTGTCTAACCATTTCAAAGTCAAACTCCAATGATTTTACAAAATACTCACAATATTTTGGGAAAATATGAATCAAAAATACTGAAATTATTTCTGAGAAACCCCAAGAGCTGGTTAATATTTAAAGAGCCACAACAAACCAAGCATCATTTTAAACGTTATAGAACACACCCCAGATTATTTTAGGTCCACAGCCACTGATCAGTCTATCGTATTATGTCATCATCTCATCTATTTCTAATTGAAATGGACAAAATATGCAAACTTTCCTCGCAAAGAGATCTCCCCGCATTAAATTTATCACTACTCCTATCGCTTTATCGGGCATCCGTGATGTTTCACCCTACGTTTTTTGATGATGTTAATGTAATTCAATTACGTCAGTGCAGGAGGAGGTGTTCAGCCATGGCTGATATGTTTCGGTAGTCTTCACTCTGCAGATGGTAGGTAACTTAGTATACGGGAATGACGTTACATCAACTGCACGTATGAAGTGTATGTTCAATACATGCAATGATGCTGGCTATCAGTGAATATCTAAAAATCATGTGAATACACACTATTTATAAACCAGTGAGGCGGATTAAAGGTCCAATGTTGTGTTGTCACATACTGGTCAATTTTGTGGATGGGCTGTTATTTCCTGTTCATGCTAAACCCCTACAACATGAATCAAGTTTAACTGTACTGAACTACGCTTGGTCCACCTGACTTCTTTTCTTCAGTAAAAGTTACATCAGCACCTAAAAGTACAATAGACTCAATATATTATAAGAAACTCATTGGGACCACAAACATTACTTCCAGTTGTAACAAAATTTTGTTGAATAAAGGTTGCAAAAACAATAAAATACATTAAAAATTTAAATTTTGGGACCAAAAAATATGTTTGTTTATAATCAAGATTCGAGATAAGTGTTCTTTATACCAAGAGTTACACATTATGCACTCATGGACCTAGTAGTAGGTCCATGATGTACTTTACTACTGTGGCATCTTTTGACCTAATAAGTTCAAAATCCTTGGGGCAGTCTAAATAATCAGCTGCAGAGCTCATGAGTCATTGCTGAAGGGACTTGTTAAAATGCTATCACAAGGATGGTGGGGAGGACTAGATAAAGACTGATGATTTATGCAACAACAGGACTATACCACTTTCATACTGAAGATGAAGCGGTGTTACTCCGTAGGATCTCCAGAGTGAATTAATACACTTTGACTGTGGAACCACTTTATGCTCGCTTTCATACTTGCATGTACATTAGTACCACAGCGGTGTATCCGCAATCATTTCCATGGTTTCCATGTGGGTTTGTAAGCCAAATGAAACGATAAGACCATACTGCACTTCAGGTCCAGAGTTACTCCGCCCAAGACGGCAACTTCTCGAAGTGGGTTGAGTAACTTTTTCAGAACTTTCATACTGCTATCCGAAGTGGAGTAACTCCGGCTGAAGTCCAGAGAACTCTACTTCCGCAGACAGCATGAAAGTGGCATCAGACTCACAGAGTGACACAAATATATTTGTATGAGTATGGACTAGTATTAAGACAAGCTATACATGACTTGGAACAACTTGTAATATGGTTATAAGAGCCAAGTCTAGCTCAAGTTACTAGTGAAAAGTTTCAATTCCGTTACAAGGTTTATCGTGTAGGAGATCATCAGTTTCCATTTCTGGTACTTTTCCTGACATTTTGCTGCAGAATGTTGCTTACATGTTGAAAAGAGGATTTGAATAAAATGTGAAAGTTGATATCACTGGCACTTGCTGTGAATTCCCCAGCCTGTGAAATTACCTTCAACACTAAAAGTTATTATGGATTTTTCAGGGCAGTTTAGTACAAATATGAAGTATGAGATTGGTTTTATATTTGCACATTTATAGTACCTGGAGACTGCAATGTACTTTTCAATTTCAGTAGCATATCTGGGTCTCGATCCCAGTTGGGAGGGGGGGGGTCAAATTCTTTTCTTTCCACAGTAAGTTTGCTTTTATTCCTATACTTTATCTCTGTCATTTTATTACCATTCTCAACAACAACATTATTATCACCATCATCGTCATCGTTGTCATCATCGTCAACATTGTCGTCATCGTCATCATCATCCTCATCCCCATTATTATTGCTCGAATTTGCGAATTTATTGTTTTTGAGTGGGGATTGTCCCTTTCCCCTGTCAAATACATTTCACATTTTATTTTCAATTCAGATATAGGGGAATTTAGTTATATCACTATCATTCAAAATTGGTTCATTTCATTACAATAAATTGATTTCCTGTGGAATTCCTATGACTGTGTTTCTAAATTTGCTACAGACAAGGAAGAGCAACTGATTTGCCACTATTTCTATTTATTTATACAGGGAAACCCCGTTATAACGAGCTCGGATATAGCGAGGTACCGCTTTTAACGAGGTGAATGTCTCGGTCCCGTTTTGATTTATGTGTTGTTCAATGGAAAGAAGTGCCGTTTATTGCGAGCTCGGTTATTGCGAGATATCGCTTATAACGAGGTATTTTTCCTCTACCCATTAACAAAGAAAAACATAAGAAATTCACCCGGTTAAAACGAGGAAATGGAAGTCGCATTGTGCGCTGACCAAATTCTAAAATTTGACAACGCAAAAATTGCCGAAACATTTCAGAGCGTATCGCAGTTCATCGTGACAGCCTGCCACACAGCCATACACAATACTAGTACATGAAGTCCCCCGACTCGTGTGTGTGTGTGTATTACACATTACTGCACATTACATTGACCTGTTACACACACAAAGCCCTCCGTGTAACACAACGCAAGTTACGAGCGGCGTGGAGTTTGCTGCTTTATTTCAAGATCTAGGTTTCTTTATTACTTTGGATGAATATATAAATGAAAAATAATCAACCTATACTGTTCATAGCTTTAGTGCAGAACAAGTGGGAGAAGCAGTAAACAGATGGGTTTAATGCTTAGTCCCATACATATTATTTTTGTGTGATATATTATATGTACGTTTACAACGAGGTACCGGATATTACGAGGTAAAATTGGCGGTCCCGACGACCTCGTTATATCGGGGTTTCCCTGTATTTACTGCAAGGCACGCAAGCTTACTCTCTATCAATATCTCCCCATCATTACTCAGTTTAATTCAATGACAGCATGCAGTGATATCAAACCAAATCCACATTGTAATTTGAAACAGAAAAGTACAGGAGACCCAAAGTGTACTGCCAAATGAAAGTGCATTAAAAATGGTTCATTTTACCACTTTTACCAAATGGGTAGTAACACACTATCATTATATGAATAAATTCAGTTATAAGAATGTTATTACAATGTAATGTATCCAAGTGGGTGGACTATTTAATGCAGAGTGCTGTATGTTCAGACACAGAAGCTCATTCCATGTTTTCCTAACAGTAAAAAGCTGAAGATTGTAAGATCCATTCCAAGACAGTCGATTCTTCAAATGAAGAACACCATTTTTTTTTTGGGGGGGGGGGAGGTTAACAGGGTTTTACATTAACTGACATAATGAACAACACACACACACACACACACACACACACACACACACACACACACACACACACACACGCTTGCACACATACACGCACTGACACATGCATGCACACACACGCACAAAAAAAACATATTACAAACAACAAACATCACTCAAGCACATCAATAACTGATTTAACAATGAAATTACTGTAAACATAATTCTGAGGTACATGCAAGTGATTACTAATACCTCATTTTTTTTTGCAATCTCGATTCTATGAAACAGAAAGCATTTCAACATTTCCAACATTCATACAGTGTGTTTTCATATTGTCACAGTCACAGTAATTTCCAGTAATGATTCAGGAACAGAAGAAGATCAAATTCGAATTACAATGAGTAAACACAAGTCAGTTTTGTATATAGGCCTACCTACACGCACTCCGGAAGTGAATGTATTCTAACGCATTGCTCCAGACAGCTTATTTCCTATCAGGATTATGAAACATAAACTGCCATCAATGGCATTTCTTGCCAAATCATGATATGCAAAAATTGTACATATTGTATCAAGCCCATACAGTGCAGTCCGTACTGCCCGTGATATTCTATTTGGCATGTCCAGCAAGAACTACATCCTGACAATCTTACTAAAATATTTTTTGGAATACACAATCATGAACCTTTCTGTAATGTACAGGGAGGGGTGTGTTATAAAATACCATTATGATGCTATTTTACATCTACAATGTAATTTACTCTCTTATTATAATCATGGAGGTACATGTAGCTATACCTCCTGAATAATGTAATAAAATCAAATGCTACATGTAGATATTCATTTTCATAACACAGAAAAGAATGAAACAACTGGATCTTAAACTTCATTTTCAGACAGAAACAGAGTTTGATTTTTAGATGCTAAACTCTTAACGTGCCAGAGAAATTACAGCTCTGTGGGTATTGTGTGTACTGTGTGGCGCGTATTTGCGACTTCGGCACATTAAGATTTAATCTAGTTAACCATGGCATTGTTCTCACCCAGGCATGGCCTGGTATTAGTGCTCCTGTCTTGTTAACTATTAGGTTACAGACTCAAGTCCTGTTGGGTCTTCCATTTTCTGAGTCATGAAAATAACCGAACTGACAAGTATTTGATCTTGTTGTAGCTACCTCTATCAATATCATACAAAAAAAAATTATGCTATTGAACTCTATCTGCAAGCCTTATGATAAAATGATGTATCTTGTGCATACAATTAGTCCACATTGATGATTATACTACCTGTATATGCTGAATATTTCATGGTAGCCGTGGTTTCATGTTCACGAATTTCGTGACTTACTGAACGTGAAAAATTTTCACTTCCTGACATTTCTGTACAAAGTGAATGCAAATACAACAAAATCGCGAAAATGTACTCTTGCAAACTCCCTGTCTTAAAATCGCGAAAATATATGGCGTAGACAGTACTTAAAAGTAAAGAATCATGATGTTGTTGTTGTTGTTGTTGTTGTTGATGTGTTTGTCTGATTTATGGGCTACCCCTGGGTAGTGGTATGGACCCTGGGGAAACTACAAAACGTGCAATGTAAAAAACTGAAACCACAACCCCAGACAGACTGACAGACTGACAGTCAGCTGCATACATACATATTTTTAGAAAATATGATGAACAAGTACGGTGGATTGAGGTACGAGAAGTGACCCTGGATATGGAAATATCTGTTGGCGATATGGAATATGCTGTGCCAGCAGTGATGAGGTCTGACATTTCTAGTCATTTTTAGATTTGTACAGAAACAAATGTACCCAAACTTAGCTACAATAATTGGAGGGTTTCAGTTGTTCACTGTACACGCTATACATGCTGCTGCCCTTGCAAAAATCACAGCATCTCAACAACTCAGAAGTTTCAGTGATAATCAATGAAAAGGCCTGAAATTTGCCTAAAGTGAGCTATTTTAGTAAAAAAAAAAAAAAAACCTTGAAAAATTGCCTGAAAATAGTTGCTGGGGCCTTAATTTAGGCTTTTGCCTGAAACCTGGCATCCCTGACAACTTCAATAAAACATACTGTTTAAGAAAATACTTGTTTTCACAATCGAATGTCCTCAACAGTATCTCATATTACTAGACAGATTATGATTGCTATCACCCCAATGTTTGACTTCATTTTTTTATGCATCAGATTCTCCATAATTTCTTGCAGTTTCGAAGAAATCAGCTTTTGTGTTTTTCATATTTCCAGGCCAAAATCATCACTGGCACTTCAAACTTTTCCTTTGACCATCAAATGAAAACAAAATAAAACACATTTCGGTCAGAAATTTTTTGTTACTTAAATGTATGTCACATAATAACTTATAAAATTTTGACTAGAAACTCTGCTTCTGTGAAATTTGATCAATGTTTTGCTATCATTGAAGGTTTGTTACCTTTTTTTCAGTCAAAGATTGGCCATTCCAATGAAAATATTGTCGGTATAGAGCCAGAAGGGCATTAACGCAGAACCTGTTGAGAACCAGAAGGGCGCTATCACTGTACAATGCCAATGGCATTAACGCCTTTGTGGTTGTCAATGTGTATTGCGTTAACGCCCTTCTGGTTCTAAACTGATGATATTTTCAATGAAGACAAAAAGGGGCACACAATTGATATCCTCAAGACTCTGAATGGCAACAAACTGACTGCAAAACATTGGGTGAGTGACAGCATATGAAATGAAAGTGTTTCAGCACAAATGTTTCTTCTTTAATAAAAACCAAATAAACACATTTTTTTTCAAATAAAGGAAATTATCTGATATACATCCAAAATGAATAATTTCTGTCTGCACCAATTTTGAGGAACATGCAGTAAAGTGTACGACTAGTACCCCAGAATGGTCCTACTCACATGTATGTGATCTAGTAGATGCAGGTATCTAAAACAGCTGATGTATTCAGAAACAATTTGTGCAGCATTTTGATGTGTATTTAGTAAATAAAAGAGGAGTCCAAACAAAGACTGAAATCTATCCCATAATGACACCGTCATTTCAGCAATAAATCGATGAGGACACATGAAAAGGACGTTCTCCCCTTCCTCTTCCCCAAACCTGGTGACTCACCGGAGTGCACTGAGTGCAGATATGACAAAAATAACATTGTGCTGTGGCAAAGTTCATGAACATGCCATCATTTCTATTTCTGATGCAAGATACTGATTCTCTCGAGGTCTTCTGTTCAAGGATCTATCCCCAGTGGACCCCTTATCCTGTTGATGGCCTTCTTCAAATTTAACCTGTTGGCTACCGAAATCAGATGTGCCTTGTGTTGAGTCTATGGGATTTTCCGAATCTCGGAAGCAATGGGTTAAAAGCCCACGGTCAAAGGACAATTCAACGATAAGATGCTGTCACACTTAAACAAACTTCACCAAGTTGGATAATGTGAACTCAAACTTGCCACAAAAAGACTCCTAAAACTACCACAAATAAGTAGGAAATTTCCCAAAAAACAGAGAAACTTCCTGCGACATTGTAAGGTGGAACAGAAACTTTATGAAGATAGTTTGATTTTTAACGTGATCCTGATAATAATCACTATATTTCCTTAAATACTGATGTGAACACCACATCAAATGTTATTATTGCTTGTTGGGAAAGGTTGCCCTGACTTTGGGGACCGACCATTACAGATTATGGGGTTCTAAATCTTAATTTTATCTATCCTTTTCTGTCCCTCCTAACCTACCCACCTCCACCTGCAGTGTACCTTTCCATTCGAATTGAATGGAAGAAAGCGACAAGTTTGGCTTGAAAACTTTAATTACACACAATCATTTGGCTATCATTCTGTATCCCAAAGATAAGTTTAGTTCAGTTCACTTTGCAGGATGGGAGCTTCATATTCTTAGTCTAGCTTCCAGACATTTAGATTAACCCATCTTATATTGATAAGGAACTACCATCTTCAGTCTAAGGTATAGTGAGTGCACTCTGGAGGTAGAAAGAGTTGGAGTGAGTACTAGTATACTCTGGAGGTAAAAAAAAAGTTGCATGGTCTGGAACCAACACTAATTGAAACCTCTCTTTGTTCCTCTCATATTTCATGCTTCAACCTCCAACTTTACTAATCGTAATGGAACATTCTACCTACATTAACTTCTGATGTATAGTATATGAGACAGACCACTTTGATTGGTGGTGGGGCTGGGGGTAAGAGATATCACAGAATGATAAAATCACTGCCTTATTGGTTTGGCTAACGGATATACAATTTCTGCATCGTTTGATCAATCCTCAAAGCAACTTGCTATGTCTTTACATTTTATTTCACAATCCCCATTGTTCTTTAGAGGAAATTTGAACGTGCCTTCCACTTTTTCCTAACTCCTCAATGGTTGCGGTAAAAGGCAAAACATTTTTAGGAAGTTGTGGTGTGAATGAACTGCTTTTAAGTTGTTAATACAAGAGTCCAACCAATGGGCCATGGTACCACTGAGGTTTATGAAATATTATGTCATACAGGAAATGCAACAGGTTATTTCATCTTATCACTTGTCTGAACAAGAACAGGCACAGGAAAAGGGAGGTATTAGTGTTTGTTGTCTTTATGATTGTGGGTGCATTTCCTTGCAGGATTATAAATACATTTCCAGAAATATTTTTGACTTTATTCTCTGTACCAATTATTATGTCTGCTTGCTAATTCCACAACATCCTGTTGATTGTAAAGCACATTTCAAACTTTTACTTTTTAAGTTTACCCTTACATTTGTTTCCTGCAGTGTTTTGTATACTGAATATACAGTATTTGTGAGTAATAACAAGCTATATTAGCAATCACTCCGGGATGCCACTCAGAATTTGATACTGTAGGGCCTGATAAATCAACTAATTATGATACAAACGGCCGTAATATGATCTGAAAATAAGTCACCAGGGCCTGAATTAACCCAGATTTCAGTACACGATACTCTATAGACTTTGTGTGTAACACTTTTTTTTCATTTGTTTTATTGAATTAACATAATCATGTACATAAACAATCATCAATGATTAAAAATTACAAGCAAAATTCAAAACGTAAGTGAAAAAATAAATAAATAAATAAATAAAGGGGGGACAAGAAAAATAAATACTAAAAGCAAATTGATAGTACACCTTATATCCACTCTGACAGAGGAAATTTTGTTTTTCCAATTTTTAATAACAAAACTGTGTACTCTAGTTAACGTGTGGTACCGAAAGAGTTGGGGCCTTTGCCTGAAATCTGGCATCTATGATTCACTGACCAATTCCATGAATGTTCACTATCACAATTCAAACTATTTCAGCTGATTTTTTTGGACTGATGAAGCCTCATCAAGACATGCAAATCAAGAACATGATCGACATTAGAATGATAGTATAGATCTAGACAGAGTTCAGGAAATGATAATTACACAGATTATCAGAAATTTTGGTAAAAGAGCTTTTGTGATCGTTTGGCAGAAAGTGAAATTTATAGACCAGAGAAGCATGAAGCTTTGTGCAGAGAAAAGAGAAATGCAATGCCACTGATCAAGATGGGTTACTGGAGAGCTGAAACAATGATGTCAAACTGGTTCAGAAATATGTGGGGACAATAGTCAAACCATAACTCAGTGAAACTGCAGCTATCCTATTGGTAGAAACAACCAGCTGCAACTTGCTGCATCTGGTTCAGCCATTATTAACACATATTTCTGAACCAGAGTGATGTCACATTTCTGTACTCTATAACGGTTCCTTATCACATTATTGAGACACAGGATGGCTACAGGGTTACAGCAACAGCAGCATGAAAGGCCTATTTCTGTATTTGAAGGAACATCTTCTCGGTACCTAAAACAACTAGATATGGGAGTTTTAAGCCTTTTTTTCAGTGCACCGCAATTTAGTTAAAACCATGGATTGTTTTGGTCGATCTGACAGCAGTTTTCATCAATTTTTTACGAAGTATGGTATTGTCGCACCACACATCAGGAAACAATATCAAATCATGGACCTACACCCCAAATTGTGCAGAATGTGTAGAAAGGCATAATATGAATTTGCAAAGGTTCAGTAAACAGATATTGCTACTATGTATATTTCTTATGACCACTAAACATTTTGTTCTTCTTTGCTTATTTCTGAAAAAAGGAAGCATTTCTGAGTTCATGATTTTAAGGCATTGATAGATGATATAGGGCAATGTAAATAAATTTAACAGAATTACAAGTGATGTTTCACTAATTATTATACACTGGCTTGAAAGGTGAAATAATGTTGTGAAAGCAAAGTGTCATTTCGCCGTCCCACGGCTTCTTTTACTAATTAAAGGATTGAAAATTGTGTGCGTGTGTCTGTGTGTGTTTGTGTGTGGAGGGGGGCTGTCTTGAAGGCTGTAATTCTCTTTTCCTGCAAGATCCCTGCAGCAGTTTGATGTGCCAAGGAGTGACATCTGCAAGAACATAATGTAACAATACCCAGCAAGGTCTGGTAGTCAAGACTATGAACAGAAAGGTGGATCAATCTTAGCATGCATGGACACCAAGCAAGCATTTGATGACTAGATGGTGTGGTTTTGAGGATGGTTATGATATTGACGATGGAGGTGATGATATGATGATGTGTAGTGAGTGATTGACTTAAAATGTACACAAAAAAATGGAATTAATGCATAATATCCAGTACCTTGACATGCCTCCCATGCACAGACATATAAGCCTCAAAGGCCGCCTTTATCCTACTGCACGGCATACCCCAGAATAGATGCAAATCAGGTGGTTTGGGGTGAGGGAAAGGAGGGGGGGATAAAAGTAGGGAGGGATGGGGAATGGGGAAGGAGGAAGGGTAGGAAAAGGAGGGGAATGGTTGGAGGGGTACAGAATTGTAGGGAGGGGTGGGAAATGGTAGGGAGAGGTGGGAAATGGGGAGGAGTGGGGAATGGGGAGGAGTGGGGAATGGGGAGGGGTGGGGAATGGAGGGTGGGTGGGGATGGGTGAGGAATGGTGGAGAGGAATGGGGAATTGTAGGGGTGGATGGGGAATGGGTGGGAGGGTATGGAATGGTAAGGAGGGGTGGGAATGGTAATGGGGGAGGGGACATGATGGAGGGAGAGTGAGAGAATTGGTAAGGAGGAGAGGAAAGGTGGGAGGGTGAAGAATGTAAGGAGGGAGAGGGAAAGGGTGGGGAGGGTGAACGTGGTAAGGAGGGGAGAGGAAAGGTGGGGGAGGGTGAAGAATGGTAGGAGGGGAGAGGAAAGGCTGGGAGGGTGTAGAATGGGTTGGGATGGTGGAAAGGGGTGGGGAATGGTGGAGGGACAGGAATGGTGGGAAGGGAGGGGCATGTTGGGGCATGGTGGGAGGTGGGGTATTGTTTGGTGAGGAATGGTAGGGGATGGTGCGGAGATGGTGGTGTGAAGAGGGTGGGATAGTTTAGTTTAAGAAAGCAGTGGATGGGGAGGATGCGTGCATATAACCACAGCGGGTGGGATGAGTAGACGGAAATATGGGATGGAGGGGTTGGATTCATGATAATTATTCAAAACAGAAGAAAGAAGAGAATGGCAAGAATGTCATCAATTAGGAATATGAAACTGACAATGAAACATTCACAATCCGATAGAAAGTCTGGTAAAAACAAGTTCTCAGCTTGTTAGTTAACATTTCAATGTACTTATTACTGTAAAACGAATAAAACTTATAACAAGCAAATGAATGGAAGAATACAAAATTCATCTACTGAAATTGGTGAGTGGGATATGAAGCACTGTTATGTCGCAAGTGAAAGTTGATGAGGAAGAGTACGTTTAATTGCAGACTAAGAGATAATTTTAGAAAGAAAATTGGGAGTAAAATACAGGGACACAGGAACCCGTCAATATCTTGCAGGATCTCAAATGAAAATTGCCCTTGTTCTCATAATTTTTGTGTCGAGGCGTAAGAGACAAACTTTCTGTTGCCTGTATTATGTGTTCTATTCAAGGATTTATGATTTTTAATGTAGTGTTTACTGTTCAGGTTTATAACCATACAGGATTTTTTTCCATGCACTGCACATTTCCATCAAAAGGTTTGTAACAAGCTGATGTGATAGAAACTGCCTGAACAGTGAGAAAAGGGTTAATTGATTTAATATCCAGCACATGAAAACAGTTCAGCAATTATAGTTTGCATAATGTGAGGTAGTTCTTAGGCAATAAACTCACATTATCAATAACTCATGAATCCTGGTGAAATCATCACAGAAATAATCACAAGTATGCATGATTTATGGAAGAAAATTTGTTTCTTTGCTCATATCTTACAGTTGCTCATAAACTTCAAAGCAATGTTAGATTTGCTGATTTGTATTTGAGTCAAATAATATCTCATTTTATCTGAAAAAAAAAAATATATAAAATGTCGCAATGTCTTATTGCAAGGAGGCAGACTTCTGTGAAATGTCAGAACGTGGCGGCAATCTGCCTAACGAAATTGAAGGCTGTTCGAGCAAAAACATCTTGATGTTGAAATTGTCAACATGCTCCAGATATCCTAGTAAAAAAAAAAAGTTTGCCATGAATCACGACAAACTTGGCTCCAATCCTGTCTAGGAAATACCCATGAATCATCTCAATGATCTTGACTTACTTTTTTTTCATAACTCCAGAGAGGCGATTAAAATCAAACTATACTAACTCACCAATCACCACATGAAACAACAACCCTGGGTACTGATGTATGAATGAAACATACATGCACATGAATGTAACAGTAACATGCAAATATATGATGATGGGGTGGGTGGGGCCACTAAACATATCAGCACATACTTTACTTTTTTCCATGCAATCTCACTACATGTATATTCTGCATGCATTTACACAGAATATGTATACATGCAGTAACTAGGTTGCTAGTACTGTAACATCTATGACTGGAAAAAATAAATGTGATCTATATGTACATTACATCTACAAGTGCAGTAAGGAAATCATTTAAGTTAACAATTTGCTTGTTGACTACTTTCAGCTTATTGCTAAAGACACAAAACTATGAAAAATAAAATGAACAAAAAACATGAAATTAAATCTCACACAAAACCAACAAAAATGTTGATAGAATTGAAAATTTATGAATTTTACTGAAAGTGCATTTTATATTTATGAAACTGACGAAATACTTAATCCTCGCAGAGCTTTGGATTTTATTTATTTATTTATTTATTTATTTAATTTCCAGGAACATATAACAATAACAATAACAATACATCACAAATAAAACAATACATGAATATAATACCACAATCAATGCCTGGGGATTACCTAAAAGAAATAAGAATTTCTGTATAAAGGCTCTCCTCATTGGTTGCAGTAAATTTACCCAGTTAAAGAGTCTTATTTCAAATTTTAGATCACATGATAGAATCATTTGGAAAAATATCAAATTGTATCAATACACCTACATGTATAGGCTACAATCAAGTACTATGCATATGGTTAACCCCAATCAATTACGAATTAATAAACTTGTGGTGATTGCCTGTATGAGTCATATTTTCACTCGTTTCAAACATCTTCTGATCGCATAAACACAAACTGTACAACTCTTTGGAAAGCACGGATGAATTTACACCATGACTTTGTAAAACTTTTCTTTGATTGTAACCATATGTAATCGGTAGGAAGTGAACATGCGTTATCATCAATTTGGCAGAGAAATCAAATTACAATTATGTATAGTAGCCATCACTGAACAATTTCAGTTCGTGCACACAACGCTCAAGAGAATTCTCCATTTGGTGTATGTGACACGCGATTGTTAAAATACACGCAACATTAAAGCTCACGCCCAGAAAAACAGGGGCAGTAGCATTTAAAAATGATATGCTGGATACACTTGATGCAGCTTGAAGTTGAGCAATAACACACAGAGGATGAAATGCATTATGATGACACACAAAATTTGATATTGAAATTTGAAGATAAATTGAGGCAGATTATGTTTCTCTTGATTCAAATGATATAACAGGGACCCAAACAACCAAAAACAGTTGTGTTATAAGATTATGCATATTTTTTAATGGCAGTGGCAGCTTGCATCGATCCATTAATAAGCCTGTTCGAAGACTAGGTCTTATTGACTGTATTCAAATATGTTCTAACCTACTAATTCCCTAACC
>JZLH01S0623556.1:12768-27089 GCA_001188425.1 Eucidaris tribuloides | reverse complement strand
ATGGTGATCCGCAACGGTTACACGTTGCGGATCACCAATTAAAGAATTACATTTGCACAAAACATACTACCAGCCACCAGACACAAGAGTTGAATCTCTGTCATGAAAATTTGTGCTTGATGAAGAGTTATAGTCATTTCTGTATATTGAGGCAAAATCACAGAGCTAAACAGTCTTGCCCAACACTCACATCTTAAATACAACCCCATGTTTTAATGGTGAAGAAAGATCTACATGTACATGTACATCTAGAGTTACTTTAAAGAAAATGACTTCATTTAAATGCAGTTAATAATGACTTGAGAAGTTACCGACAGAGATACCAGCGGTAGATGGGTGTCTGACCGACTTATAAGGCTTATCAGATTCAGGATTCCTTCATGGAATGTGACTAGATAGACGATTACCGCGATAAGTCTGCGAGAGTCACATCTAGACGAGGAAATTGGTCCAAAACTGGTTAGACGAGTCCATGATCTGATGGGAAGATTGCATGTATTTACTGCCATTAACTGTCGATCCTACTCTAATTGAACTGATTGGGACTTAAAGGGAGACAACACCAAGGCTGTATCGTCTCATGGCCGGCAGAAGGGCCCTAGCAAACGTTCCAGGCAAAAGGGCATTAACAGTAAATTGGCTACATGTTTAATTTTAGAGATATTGGCTTATTTGAAATTCACTTGACAGACTGACAGAAGAATCTAGAAATGTCACACTACTTTGATTTCATGTGAAAAAAAACAGTGGTTTTCAAATACAGTAAGAGGCAATTTAGTGTTAAGACCCATCTCCTGGGAACACATGCTAGGGTCCTTCTGCCGGACATACGATGATATGTGATCTGTCCCCACAAAAATGAACAATGTATGTAAGTCACAATGCTAGTTTTTGTGTAAATATGTGAAATAGAGTTGGGTTGGAAAAGTTCATGTGATTGCTGGTCGTCCAACTCAATTTCGGCCATGCGGTGGGATCCATAGCAGAAGATTGCCTGCAAGCTTAAGATCGTTTTGCTCGCCAGCTTAAACTCGACATTAACAAAGTACTGTGCTCTATTGCAAAGCTGTATGTGCTCAATCTATACCTGCTTAACTCCTTGGGCTCAATGCTATACGGTAGTATTGTTCATTGAGAGACGACGCGATTTGCATGTGGTTGACTTTGAAAGGAATATAACCCATGCTTTCTTATATAATTCTGTACAGAATATTTATTTCTTACTTTATAGGCCTATTGGTCAAAAAGGTGTAATTTTTGGGACAGACACATTAAGCCATACAGCTCTCCAGTTTATCCAGTGTTTGACCAAAAGTTTGTCATATTTTCTGGGCTTCTGTACAAGCCCGTCGTACCCAAGGGGTTAAATAAGTCAAATCTAGCTAAAATCCTTGATCTTTCCCGATAATGCAAAAAAATAAAGAAAAGAAAAATCCATACACCAGGATTTTCCTCTACTTTACAAATGTAACAGTTTACCCATATCTTGAGTAGATGTAAATATATCGCATGTAATCTGGGGGAATCCTCTTATTTAGCTTCTATTACAGCATGAAATACAGCTTTCATCAGAATATCAAGGGTGCAGGCTGGGGGGGGGGGGAAAGCACATGCACCCCCCTTAGCAAATGGGCAAGTCCAAGCTATTTGCTGTCACAAATTTCCAAGATGCCAATTTTTCAACTTAGTGCAAATGAGTTGAGTTAGGTATCAATTTAAAGCTAAAACATTAAATTTTTATGATATAAGCAAAAAAAGTTGAAATCTGTACTCCATTAGTAGTAATCAATGAATACATTTGCATAAATAATGAGTCATGGTAACACGTGGGACATTTATTAATACATCATATGAATGTTATTTCAATTGTTAAACATTTATGACCAACCAGGTGCAGGTCATATAGTATAAGGAAGGTTATTACACCAGGAATTTCATTTCATCAACTAATTTATATATGCAAATGAGGGATGTTCCAAAATTTGCATGTCCCACGTGTACGTTATATGTTTTTTAGGACAATTTGTTTTAATTACTTCAGATGCAACAATTGAATTTGATTGAAAATTTTCCAAAGTAACCAATTTACCTTGGGGGACTACCTAAAACAATAACACACAAATTTGATCAGATGTATGCAATTAACATAATTGACTAATTAGTTTTGGTAACGCGTGGACATAATGCACATTTGCGTAAGAATCTTCAATATAAATGTCATTCTTGTTCCTCTTAATATGTTTTAAAACCTTACATGATGGACCCAAGACTACACATGACCTTTCTGAGGTCACCTGAGGTCTTACAAACTCTCTGTGGTGCCCACAGAAAAACATCAGTTTTTATACAATAATTTTTTGCTTTTCGAGCCTGATATCTAGACACCAACGAGCCACATGAAATCAGTTTAGAAACTTTGCATCCTCTTGGCCATATAGCTGATTTTGCCAAAGTTAATTGATAGCATGATATGTCTTGCCCTTGTATGTTAACATTTGACCTTTCCAGTGTTATTTTGACTTTTGACCCCAATTTAACATGGGCGGTCTCTATAACATGTACATGTAGGCATCTACATACACAGGTACCATCCAAGTTAGTTACAATTGGGCTGATACCAAACCCCAGTAGAAAATTGCAGGTATATTCTATGATTTGATATCAATTAACCTTTGACATACATGTACATATGTGACCTTTGACCTCCAAATAACATTGAGGTTCTGTTAAGTATCTACCATCCAAGTTTCGTTCACAAATGGGCTTGTGGTTCTCAGGGGCCCAGGTGTAGGCCTATCATTTCAGGAACCCTCTATATCCCTTCCCCTTAAGGATCATTCCCACCACGTTTGGTCTAAATCCATTATATGATGCCATAAAAGAATATGATGTTCATGTGAATTTATTCCATAGGGCCCTGCCCAAAACCTGTTGCCCCCCCCCAACAATTTGGCCACCGCTGGCATTGGCATGAGGAACATTAATTTGTCACATATCAGTATACAGGTATCTGCATAACTGTGACATCAGCCAACTATTTCTGTATCTAAAAAAGAGATATTTGAAAAATTACCTCTGTTGGCCCTTTAGAGCCCTGTCCATGCCCCCTCTCCCCCCCCCCTCCCTGGGGGGGGGGGGTAGGCAGGTGTACCATTCTAGGACCAATTGAATCCCCCACCCTTTAAGGGTCATCCTCGGCCAATTTTGGGCTAAATCCAACGCATATGGCAATGCATAACTATGCATAGGAAAAAATTGTCCGCCACGTGTATTGTCCCACGTGTTACCATACATGCTTTTGTAAACTTGACCTTGCAACGAAACTAGAAGTTTGTATGTTCATGAAAGTTTGAACTTAATATGTTGGTTAGATGCTAAAGAAGAATGGAACTAACCAAATTTTTATTTGCCCTTTTAAATTCAGAGAGTTTTGAGAAATGAAGTCAAAGTAAAAAAAGCTGGCATTTTTGTGGTCCACGTGTTACCGATGATAAATTAACATAAATTAATTAAAAAGTGAGTGATTTTAATTATTATTTCTATTGTGGGTAAAGATCTTTTAGTACCTATTAGAATATACCCAAGGATTGGGGTTTCATCATACCATATGGGAAAAAGGCCCATTTCTCCTTCTGAAGGGGGGGGGTTTGAGGTCCCACGTGTTACCACTGCAAAATAGCTTGGACTTGCCCAAATAAGCTTGATGGTCTCTTATAACTCTTTGTCTAGCCATGTCTGCCAATTTTCACCTAGATCGGCAAAGTACAATGAACATGACAACAAGGGATTTATAAATCCCTTCTAATCCTCTCAAGTACGTGTACAATACACTCCTAGCAGGTCTAACAATTAATTGCCACCTTCCATACATGAATGGACCATGAGTGCACTGCATTTTTTAGCAAGAATGTGGAGTTAATTTGCAAATTTTCAGATCAATAATTTGAGAAACTAATCTGTTCTGTCATTCCCATAGAGTTGAAGGTAAAAATCTTGATATGGGGTGGTCCTCAACTTGGGCTGAAACTATTTTAGAATCAAGTAAACTATGCAAGGGATCTGTTATGATCTTGTCGTCAAATGTTAACTCATTCTAAAACAATTACTGTCAATATCCCTTGCGGCAGGCAAGTCTGGTGTGTAGCTTTCTGTGGGATACATTTCTATCAGGGCTTGATTTTCCTTGAGTAAAGAACTTATATGTAACAAAAATCCTTCCAGTTGGGAGATCCACTCCAGCTGCTGTAATAGTTTGTTGTTTCAACTTGTTTAGTTCTTTAGGTATTTCAAGTGTTTCCAATCATTTCATTAACCTTTATTTAAGTAAAAGGCTAATATTGTGGAGCTTCAATATAAAAAAATTGTCAAACTTTGATATCTGAATTAAGTAGTAGCATTCAAATGGACAAATAAACACCCTAGAATACAAAAGTTTGGTTATGCTGCCACTGGTAGATATGCATGAATAAACAATTTCCACTCTAGTGGAGGATAAAATAGACCAGATCTTCACCCAGTAAGTCTGCGGGAGAAAATGGGCAGGTGATTCCAGTCAAGTTGAGTGCTTTTAGATTTTCACTTTTTTTAAAGCACTAAATCATCATTTGGAAATACAATTTTTCAGGGGTTCATTTTTAGACTTCATCAAAGACACTTAGAGCATAGATGAATACGTAGCTCACTTCTTCTTTTTTTAAACTGTGGTCATTGTTAGCCTGTGCCTTCACTATACATCATGTTCCCATAGCCAAGGGGTTAATACATGTGATGGTACTTGTATGATGGAAATCCAGGATTCCCCATATACCGTGTCGTTACACTTGACCTGTCCGCATTCATCATCCGTCTTCAGTCATCATACCTTCATATCAAATCAATCTGTGGACTTTCATATCTCATTGAGGTCAAACAATTATTGATGTCACTGGTTTGAATTGATTTCATTGACAAGGTTGATAGATAAGACTGTGATTAAAAGGAAAGATTAAATTAGACTCCAAGGATTGAATGCCCTATCTGACTGTTACAAACTATGTCCATTGATTTTGGTAGATGTAGGTTTGCATCACTTTGTTGGTTTTACCAGGGCTGTAACACAAATTTAAAATTCTTTGTCTTTTTCATGCCCTATCAGACCCCCAAATTCAGATCACTACATTCATACAAACATGCATCTACTAGCCCATTTTTGAGTGATATGTGTTTGTACCCTCTTGACAGCCTATCAGAATCACAATACATATTTAATACAAGATTGCATTCTTACGCCTCTACAAAGAAAGTGCTGCTGGAGGCATATTGTTTTTAGGTTATCTGTCCGTCAGTTGTCAACATTCATTCATCTGTGCATCCTTCCGTCCATTGTCATCCTTTTATCTCCTTAACTTTGAGTAACTGACCAGTGATTCTTTGAATTTTTTAATTAACTAGAGTTGGTTCACACATATTTACCAAAGTACAATGATGAAATGATTAGATTTTAGAATTTAAATAAGGGCAAAGGTCACAAGGCTTGAATTTAAGTCCCCTGTAACTCTTAAGGTGTCACTGGAGCAGGTTTACAATATAAATAAAAGTCTTCAATAAGTGCAGATGAAAATGGTTAGTGCTGTTAGTGAATTACAAATTCCCTTCCAACAGTTCTGTTAAAATCAGATCAGACAAAATTTATTTAAAATTTATGGTGTAGATATCTGAGTTATTCAATTGAGAGGGTTCAGATAGAGCGGTGCACTGGGCGGGGGTGGGGGTGAGAAACCACTGTATTAAAGGTGTCTACACTTATGCTCTTGTGCCAAAAAGGCGGTAAACAATGGGTTCGTTTTTTCTTGGTCGGGCAATGTACGCAGTACAGTGAAAGGTAGTCGTCAAAATTCACCAATAATAGGGTAAAAAGCGTTTATACAGCTTTCAGCTTCGATACTACGCCATCATCTAACTCTAGCTCCTCTCCATTATCCGGGACAATGGACTTGATCCAGTCATTTGCCTGTAATCATACTCCTTTATCAGAAGTGTTACACAGGAACCTGCGTGGTATTCGGGAACAATAGAATACTGGCCACTTTGGTGTTGTTGGTCTGTTGAACTTCTGCACATGGTGTGTGGGTTGTGTTATACTATAATTATGAATGTTATTACGCTCCCCTATACTGGTTTAGTATGATTATTCCTTTAAATCCACGCCGTCATTCACTTATCGGTCATTGGCTGTGTCCAAACGTGGCCGGGTTAATCGAGTTCAAACTGGTAATGTTAACAGAGCTTTACAGTTTTGAAGTGTATCTTTTAGAATTGAATACTTGTTTCAGGGTATTCTTGAGACTCGACACGATATACTTGTTGCAGGGTCATTTTGAAGTCCATACATGACATGTGTTACACATATGTTAATGACAGTGGCCACCCCCCCCCCCCCCCCCCGCCCCCTTCCGGGCAAAAATGTGGCACCGTTTAAAAAGATGCTCAATATAAATAAGAGTTAAAGTGCAATAACTTGATAATATCTAATAGCTGGCAGTTAACCAGTTGGAGACTATGAGTTAACTCATGTTGGGGTCTTTGAAAAATGTGTGTTATATTGAAACCAATTTCTCCAAGAGGTTAAAATGAATCTGATTTTGAAATAGCATGAGAACTGGAACAAAAGTTTGTTTTTACATGCGATATTCGTACATAGTACTTTAATAGTGAAAGTGTTCAGATAAATGATCACTGCCATTGTCAAGATTCAGAACAATCTTTTCCTTCTGACATGTTAAAGACACTATATAACATTGTAGAAGACCCATTTAAAAAATTGTCAAACTTTGCTATCTGACATATCTGGCAGTGTTTATATGGACAAATAAACACCCTACATCAAAAAGTTCAGACAGTTAATGTTGTCACTTGTAAAATAATGTATGTTCAGATAACCGATTGTGTTAGTTGGTAGAGCGTCCGCCTCACAACCGGGAGGTCGGGGGTACGAGCCTGTTCAAACCCCGGCCGCGTCAGACCAAAAGACGTTTATTTGCTGCTACCCTGTTTGGCGTTAAACTATTTAAGGGATAGAGCAACGTCGATCTGGCACTGCTCAGTGGCTGCTGGAGTCTGATCTGTAATTTTTCTTAGGGCTTCATTTTTAGACCTTATCAAAGACACTACTATCATGAGGAATCATGTAGGTCACATGTCCTTAAATGGAAATATTGTTATACGATGCCTTTAAAGATGCCTATACATGTTGATGTGGATGGTTACGGCAAAAGCGCACACCATCTCGCTGCATTTGTCTTCAGTGTCATACCATTATAGAGACACACATGTTTGTTTAATACCTGACTTGATACACATGTGGCTAGCCTCCCCAAGCCAGGATTTACACACTTTAAAAAGGATTACTAACTACTCTGTGGACAGTCCCTTGTGATCTTTTAGATTTGTCCGCGATGTAGCACACGCGAGTATGCTGGAAAAAAAAATCACCTGAATACGAGCGCGGATTTCCTTTGATGCTGGACTTAGCTGTGATGAAAGATAGATATTGCGTTGTTTTATAACGAGAGATGTTTCTTAGTTGGGCATGCATTTTACATAAATGACTAAGATTTTTCCTGGTGATGATGCAGAATCTTGAAGTACATGTATCTGACAGCTATATGAGTCGGAGGCTTTTGTGATGGTTTTCAAGGTTAAATTTGAAGCGAGAGATTTTCGGGAGCTTGTCTTTAGTAGATGTGAAGACAGTGGAAAGAAATGAGCTGGATAGTTAAAAATAATGTAGCATTGTAATAATGTATACTGAGAATTTTGATGTTGTTGTTTATGTTATATTATGTAGGGAACTTGTTGCAAACATTATTTTTGAGGAATCATTATATTTTGTGAGGTCCTGAGGAGTTAAATACAGTGACATCATCAGGATTTCAAAGCAAAGGAAGGGGGCAATCAAGGGCAAGGCCTTTTGTTGGAGGGGGGGGGGACAAATGGTATGAGGAATTAAGGTCCAAAGTCTAGGGAGGAAAAAACCTTTTTCAAGGAAGGAGGGGGAATTCCCACTTACTCATGCAACCCCCTACATGTACCTCTCCCTACCCCTTTATTTGTAAAGAATTAGCTTGGACACCAAGTTCAAGTTATGTGATTTTCAATGGAAGTTTTTTTTTCTTATTTATGTCAAAATAAAACCTGATCAATTTATTGATTCAGCACTAGGTTAAAGAATATTAGATACTTAACTAAATGTCATACATTATCCCATTGCCTTTGGGAACTGGGTGTATCATGTATCAACCCATTGGAGAAGATTTGATGTCGCTATAACACACATTTTCCATAGACCCCAACACAAGTTAAGTCATACTTAGTCTCCAACAGGTTAACTCCATAACAATGGCAGGATCTCGGAAGCAAGGGGCTAATCTTATTCCTTTTTTGTATATTTCTCATAGAATTCTTCAAGTGAACCACCTACAGGCATTCCCAACGGCTGCATTCAGTCATGTCTCTCATGTCATCAAATCAATGTAAGTATGGCTATCACATTCCTAACCACTCTTGCCATCCTACTGTAATTAAGGCATATTAAAGAGCAGACTCTATTTGTTTCTGATGAGGTATAACTCAGATAACCTTAACAACCTTATTAACGCCCTTTGGCATGCTATAATGTAAAATATGAGTCGAAATCTCGGGGGCCCCTCACGATTTTTCATTGCCTGGGACAAAAAATCAATTAATCGAATTAATCGATTTCCTTTTTGCCGATTGGTATTCGAATGCGACTTTAAAATAAATCGATTAATCGTCGGGTGACGAATAGTCTAAATGCCTTAGCTGAAACTCAAATACAGTAACTTGATTGTTTACAAATTTAAAAAAAAAATAATTTAGATATCATATTCAAAGTAAGGAAAACATTTTTAGCATGATCAGAACCCAAATTTATCATTTCTTAAGTGGAAAGTAACGATCAAGAACAGTGGATTTCCAAATGGCGACACGTAAATTCGGCCATCCGTACCATCCCTGCGGCATCGCTGTGGAAAATATATTTTGCCGACGCAAAAAGAAGAGTTGAAATGTCGGTTTTGAAAAACAGAAATGTCAAAATACCGTCAATTTTTACATATTCTTTCCTTTGCTGACGTTACTTTTTCCGAAAATTGCTGTCATGTATTCGAAAACTTGATTCTTTTACGGCTATTGGAAGTTTATCGTACACAGTCGCCATCTTGGTTAACCAAAATATCCGTTTACCCAAATATCCATGTATCCGTTTCCCGCACTGTGGCAGTGTGGATACGCGGATATTTGGGTAAACAGATATTTTGCTAAACCAAAATGGCAGCGCGCTCGCGCAAGGTGGGTAGCGATGTTGATGCATGAAACAATTCTATATTCGAACAACAAATGTTGATTTTTAATGTTTCACGGGGGTAAAACAACCGTCTTCGTTTTGGGACTGTCATGTTTTTCATTCTCAACTTTTCATCTGCTAACCTGCTAACAGATAGATTCTTACTGTTAGTCATTTTGTATTTAGTCCCATGTACTTGTTTTCGCGTATGTTACTTGTTATTTTTTTTTGTATTCTGACTAATCGAATAATTCGATTAATTCGATTACTTTTCCAGTCAACTAATCGATTATCAAAATCGATATTCGACCCAGGCCTATTAATTAATTAAAAAAAAACGAAAGACATTCAGAATCTGTCATTGGTGTGATATGAACTTTGGGCGTAAAGCTTTCAAATTAAAAAAAAAATCCCCAAAACTAAACTTGGGCTTTAACAAGGTGTGACTCATGCACGGATATCTTGATGGCAACATCTTAATTTTCAAACTTTTAATTTTTTTCATGTTTATATACCCATTTGAATATCATTTTACAACTCAGATAAAACGTCAGCAGTTTTATTCAAATCATGTATCTACAATGTAAAACGACATCATTAATTGTAAAGAATGGTGTTTATAAACCCACTGCCAACTGCAGGTTCATAAAGATTTACATTCCATACAACTACATGTAGGTGTGTATTAGAAACAGTGAGCAAAATAGACTAAACAGGATTAAGCTGCCTTGCAATAATTTGACTGAAAAAATAAGAATGCTAGAATCTTTGTGTTAGCTGCATACAAAGAAAGTTTTACCTTATGCCATAATGATCAGCTGTCTCAATTATTACAGGGAAATCTCCATTCCCTTTATCACAGTGTAAATTAGAAGATGCATGGATCTTACATTAGCTACATGTACGATCTTGAAATTAACCTTTTATTTCCTTGTAAATGGCTCACCCCCAGGGTATATGTAGGAATTATCATTGCGTTGGAATGGGAAAGGTAACTGACTTTATTTGTCGCTGTATTGAGCGTGTGATCAATGTCGGTCAGCTGACCACGGAGATAAAAGGAAGTGAATTACTGCGGCGAACGAGGGGCCATCTAGCTTGCAGGTGTCTTTTTGAGATGAAAAAAATAAAACGAATTACTGAAAACAACTGTAAAATCCATATGAGCTTTGTGTCACGTTATTGTAAGGCAAAAAGGTGCATGACCTTCTTGCCATGAGCTACTAGTAACATGCATTAAGCAAGTTTTGAAAATTAGATAATCTTTCTTTTTTTTTCTTTTTTTTTTAAATCAAAGCATGATGGTTGAGACAAAACTTGTCTTGGTTCTGAATTCAGGGTTGCTAGTTTGGCATTTTTAACACCAAAATTACCTAATTTGGCCTGCTTTGATATTGTTTGGGATTGAAGAATTCAAAGTGCTTGCAAACAATTTTTTGACACTTTGGGGATGTTTCTCAATTGCACATTCCTAAAAAAATAATTTTGAAACCCAATTTTCACGCAAATAGATGCCACAAAGGTCCAAAAGTAGTGGTGCAAATGTACTTCATGTGCAAAACTGACCTAACGTACATTAACACTTTGGGTGCTGGGCTAAAATCCAGGTGTGTTAACCAGGGACTGGATTGTTTCGGACTTATGTGCATAACCTTTCCAAATTGTATGATTTTCTGTAAAATTGCAAATGCTATCGAGACAATACATTTTAACTCATTTATTTTGTTTATGTTATATTCATTTTCCGATAAATGCCATTGGTAGGAACTTCAGTGACATTTTTCATTCGGATTAAAAGGTTTGGATCCGATTGTCTTCTCGGCGAACCGGTTCGCCGATAGTACCTCATTGATGTTGTACGTGGGCGAACCGGTTCGCCGATAGCACTCAAAGTGTTAAACCACGACACCTAAAGTTTCAACTACGGCAGAGGTTTCAAAGGTGTTATAACAACATTATTTCTTACCATATCTAGGGTATGCGACCGAAAATGCATCAAAGGGCAATTCCACGGTTACTCATAGTACATTTGAAGGCATTTTGATTTATTTGTTGATCTCTAGCAGTATTATTAATTGTAGATAACGTAAAGTCTTTAGGCCATCACAAAGCATACATGTTGTTTCTGATTTGTACAAAATAAAAATTTGAGAAAATAAATTGAACTGTATGAAAATCATTGAAATGCCGTGGTTACTCGCGTTACAGAATTTGGACATGCATAAAATGTAAAGAGGACTTAATTTAAAACTTTCCTCATGTGGAGCTCTCATTCAAAAAAGTTGTACCCTTATCAAAGCACTCTGATAGAGAGTCACAAACTGACTATATGCAAAATGTAGTGGGTTACCCTATTTTTGTATAAATTACAAGAACATCGGTTACTCACGTTACGGTTACTCACGTTACATTTTGTCCAGTGACATATTTTCGGGGTTATCTTCACATAAATAGATTTTTATTGGAAAAGCAATACATTTATCATTGCAGTATTATATACTTAACACTATTTCATTGAAAAAAACTGGAGAAAAAAATTATAATTTTTCATAAAACTTAGATTTATTCACTTTAGGTGGAGCCTAGTCTCACATGTGGCATATTGTGTATGGCTGCTGATTCTCCTGGAAGGCAGTGTTACAGAAGCAAAATTTGGGGTAGAAATGATGACCCATTGTTTCTTCAATAAATCAATAGCCAATCGAACCAAAAAATGTAACATGAGTTGAGATAAAGCCAATTAATGTAGTGCTTGGTTTGTCCACCAACCTGTGGAACTTGCCCACAAATACAAATTTGGCATTATTTCCCCGGGATTTGGGCGTAATGTGCTGTTTTGAGAATTGGAAAAGCTGGCAACCCCTGTCTGAATATTTCATTTTAATTTGATTTGTTGTGTTGCTTTCTTAGAAATTTAAGAATAGTTTGATTTTCTTGTGATATCTCATCCATTGTATTCAGTAAGTTATTGTGTAATATTTAAATCTGTGCTGTGTCTATGACAAAATCTTGCATGTATACATTCAAGAGCATTCAAGCAAGGATGGGTGTGAGAGGACTTTTGCAAAAATGTGTGCCTTCAAATCACACACACAAATTAATGTTCATTTTCACTTTTGGGGATGTTTATCCAGGCCTTAAATTTGGATATTTTTCGGGCAAGGCCACTTTACTATACATGCAGGACACATTTTTATATTACAGCACAAATAGGGAAATTAAAAAGGGCACCCATATCATAGTTTAAGCCTTGTTTATCTAAGAATGCAAGTTACTTCCCCCTATTCCCCCTCCCCCTCCCCCCTCCCCAACAACAATGCACCCCCAGCCCAGGTTTTCCTTGACATGTACCACAAATAAAGGTAAAGGTAAAGGTGAGTTGTTTATCGTCTTGTACCACTGTAGAACAATGCTCACACGACGTCACACATTACCCCCTGATCACTGGACCCATGTCAAGCCTGCACATTATGTGCACCACCTCCACTGCCTGGGGAGTATTTCTTAGCACCGGCAGCCTGTTAGGCGCTCGCTAATACATCACTCCACCATATAGGCCTACTTACACTGACTTTAACACTTGGGATGCTGGGTTATTTTGGACTTAATTGTGTCTAACCTTTCAAAAATGTAGTACGCTATTCTATAAAAATCCAAATTCTGTCGAGACAAGACATTTTAACTCATTTAGTTGATTCAATGTGGCTTCATCTTACGATGAATATCATTGGTAGGAACTCCAGTGACGTTTGCCATTCGAATTAAAAAGTATGGAATTGATTGTCTTCTCGGTGCACCAGTGGGCTGATAGCACCCAAAGTGTTAAAGGCTACAGTCAGTAGCTCTTCTGTTTCATTCAGTAGATTTAATACAGCCGTCATTTAATCGCTAATTAAAATCAAATGCCATGGTGGCCAAGTGTTCTCAACAATATTAAACAATATTAACCGAAGGACCCGGGGGGTCCAGTGTCATTAAAAAGGGTTGTTTTTCACGATCGGGCGATGTACTCGCGTACATTGAAAAGGGTATCAAAATCGCCAAAATCAGGAAAAAAGGGTACACTTTTAACAGAATGTAACTTTAAAGGGTATCTTTTCAGACTTTAATACTTGTTTAGGGTATTCTGAGATCGACAGATAATTACTTGTTTTGGGTCCATTTTGAAAGTCCATACACCCGCATGGTGTACACCTTGTAATGACACTGCCACTGCAATCACAAGGTGTACACCATGCGCGTGTAAGGAATTTCAAAATGGACCTAAACAAGTAATTATCTTTAGATCTCTGTCAATACCCTAAACAGGTATTCCAGTATTTAAATACCCTAAACAAGTATTCAAGTCTGAAAATACCTTTTAAAATCAACCTTCTGTTAAAAGTATACCATTTCCCCTGATTTTGGCGATTTTGATACTCTTTTAGTTTTTTTTCACTCTTCGCGCGTGAAAACAACACTTTTTACGCGTTTTTAACACGCGCATGGTGTAGCGTACACCTTGTAATGACAGTGCCCCCCACCCCCGGGGTTACAGTTCTTGAACGGACAAATGCGTACCCTAAAATACACAACATTCAACATTTATGCCAATAGCAGAGCCTGTACATGAACATCACACGTGATTTATGCATGTGTACTCCTAACTCACTGTAACATAATGACGGTTTGACCTATAGGAGAGATGGACAACCGGTAACTCATAGAATTTTTTCTCTTTTAAAGCATTAAAAGATCGTTTTGAAGAACAATTTTCTCTTCAGAGCTACATTTTTTAGATCTTATCAGAGGTAGAAGATTATGTAGCTCATAATTTTCGTTTTTTAACTCTTGTTCATTATTAAATATTGCCTTTAAATGATGTCTTTAATTTGCGTTCCCACTAATTACGTGGTTAAATTCACACGTTTTCGACATGATTTAAGGGTTAGCTATCGCGTACTTCAGGTACGCCTTGACTGCCTCGTAGGTTTCCTTG
>JZLH01S0623556.1:1170-12743 GCA_001188425.1 Eucidaris tribuloides | reverse complement strand
TCAATAGCAGGGCTGCCACTCAAAATTTTCATTTCCCCCTACGCTGCATGCGTATTTTCCCCTACAGACACTACTTTTCCCCTACGCTCTAACACCTCACTTTTCACCTACAAAAGCAAGTTTTCCTCCACAAAAATCCACTTTTCACCTACCAAACTAAGTTTTCCCTGACGAAGTAGCCTAAACATATGCAAAAAGTTATGTTTTTTTTTGTTTTTTTACGAAAGTTGATGTTAACATTTTGCGTAATTTTATGGTTTCTGGCCTGAGAAGTGACCAACTGAGACAATGACCACAATGGATTTACCCGAATCTGCAGATTCAGAAGAATATGGTTGCTCTTTGAAACTCTATAGAAATTAAGAATATAACTTAACTTGTAAGAATGAGATTAAGATCATGAAAACCCCCTAGTTCCCTCTACGGACGGCAATTTTCCTGGTACGTATCCCCTACAACCTATGGTTCGCTAAAATCTGCTACAGTAGGGGGTTTCCCCTATGAGTGGCAGCCTTGTTTCAAAGCAAAAGATGGCCTGCACACGTCTGACCGGGTGCGGACAGCTTCCTCAATTTCAGCCCGTTACCAATCAATAATTGCATATCGTCTTTGCTTGCACGATGAAGAAATTATTACCGGCCACGTCGATAATTGATTTGAATTGTGCGACAGCCATTTTGTAACTTATCCATCGGCATATCTCTGCGACAGCGACGTGTGAGATCAATTTTATTTTCGAGCTTGTTGTTCCATTTTATTATTTTTTTACATGGATTGTATTCTGGGTAAGTGGCCTCGATAATAATTTTGAAGTGAATTGGAGAATGGGAAATGCTTGTGTGTTGCATCCGTCGCTCAAGGATAGCTTTACGCAATTCTCGGAGCCTGTATTCACTTGGGGACAACGGCTGACTGACCTAAAATTCAGAAATATGGAGGCAGTTTTTATCCAGCACAAATTCAACACATTTACCTGAAAAGAAACAAAGTCAGCGAACCTTAAAGTTCAATGACATAATTGGGAGAAGTAAAAAAAAAAATCAGATGAGTTGAAACATATACACTAGCTATAGTGTATATTCAGACCAGAAGGAGTTTCTTTTGAATTTGTTTCCTTGAGGAGAAGCAACCGTTCATTTTCCATTATTGAATATAACTCTTGCCCTGATAAACTGATCCCATAGAAAACTGCACAACAAAGATAGTGTCACAACATTATCTGATAAATGTACAATATGGAGGAAATATACGACTTTGTAATTTTTACTGCAGACACTTGGCACAGTTTGTGTGTTTCTGGGGAATTGTGTCCTAAATTGTTTCAGCCTATTTCTTTGTATTAATTACTCAAAAGTAACCAATTTTACTTGATAAGCAAAACAAAGATTTACATAAGGCATGAAGTAAAAAACAAAATCGAAAATAACATTTCTCAGTAATTTTGTAAAGAAGCCACAGTATTTGTGTTTCTCGGCTATTTTGCAGGGCTGTTCTATTTATGTTTAGATTTGTGGACTCCAAAAAGAGGATCCCATGTCTCTGCTATCCCCTCCCTTTCCCCCTTCCCCTTCCTTCTTCCCTCGGCCACGATCCACAAATGAGAATAACATTAAGTTTGTGTACACTTGTATTGTACATACTCAAGGTGTAACTGATACATGATTTTGTTCATATCATTGACATGCCTTTACAATGTTTTGCATTGTATCTTTTAAAGGAAAAAAAAGGATTACAAGTTTGTTTTTTGTCTGTCAGACACGAGCACAACCTTCATGCTCCTTCCCCCTCATCTTGACCAGTTTATGAGCTGATTAAAAGTTTCAATTTGATAATACAGTCCAATTAACCCTCTGCCCTCTCTCCCCTTTATTGGCCCTTTAGTGTTAAGCTGCCTCAAAATATTGACCACAAAATATCATTCTAGCTTCATGCCATTCCCCATATTTCTAAAAGTCATTGCTGAGCTCTCTTCAAGTTTTATTTACACACATATACTGTACTCCCAACCTTCATATACCTCCTTATCCTAACATTACTTGAGCTGCCTCCGAGTTTCAACTGAAAAATGAAATCCCCAGCATTCATGCCCCCTCCCCCTCATTTCTGAAACTTCTTGAGCTGCCTCCAAGTTTTTGACTGTAAAGTATAGTTCTAGCCTTTATGCCCCTTCCCCCTCATTTTTAAACTTCTTGAGCTGCATCTAAGTTTTGACTGTGAAGTATAGTTCCAACCTTTATGCCCCTTCCCCCGCATTTCTAGAACTTCTTGAGCTACCTCCAAGTTTTGACTGTAAAGTATAGTTCCAACCTGTACTTCTCCCCCCATTTCTAAAACTTCTTGAGCTGCCTCCAAGTTTTCGACTATGAAATATAGTTCAAGCCTTTATGCCCCCTCCCCCTCATTTTTAAACTTCTTAAGCTGCCTCCAAGTTTTCGACTATGAAATATAGTTCAAGCCTTTATGCCCCCTCCCCCTCATTTTTAAACTTCTTAAGCTGCCTCCAAGTTTTGACTGTAAAGTATAGTTCCAACCTGTATTCCTACCCCCCCCCCCCATTTTTAAAAGTTCTTGAGCTGCCTCAAAGTTTTGATTGTAATCTTTGTCCCCTCTCCCCCAAACCCCACAGGTTTTGTGCTGCCTCAAAACTTTTGACAACAAAATATAATTCCAGCAGAATCCAGCTCTCCCCCCCCCTCCCCCATTTCTCAAATTTCTTTAGCTGCCTCTGAGTTTTGACTCCAGTCAATAGTCGAGTGCAATGCACCTTTCTGATCATTCAAGTTCAGCGCTTCACCACTTGTGGAACATGAATTCCTCCATTTGAATATCGAGAAGGTCACCAAATTCTCCATGGATTGCCTTGAGATTTATTACCCTGATAACAGACAGACAGGCTATTAACTGGTTAAGGGGTCATTGTGTAATAGGTCACAGTGAGCAAAAAAAGTTAAGCCTCATGTGTTTTGTGTGGGTGTGTGTCTATGTGAGAAGAAAAAAGTATATTAATGTTCGTGATGAAACATTTACAGCCCCTAAAATAAAGACTGGGTGATTTTATCAGAATCTAAAGTAGATGGTAAAGCACAGGTGTAGGCTTTGTACATGAATGTACACATGTATGAATACTATGTAACTTCAGTCTTGTCCCTTGTCCTACTCTGATTAACTCTTTGCACGCTGAATTAATTCCGAGCGGACAATAATGATGATTGTTGTTTTGATGTTTTCTTTAAATGTTGCTTTCATTATTGCACCATTGATACTTGTAATTATTCTATAGATGTTACTTAAGCATTATGGCCAGTTGTTAGCTTTTCTAGTACAAACATAGAAAACTATTTATTATAATTGTTGAATTAAAGTGTACGAATGTGCAAAATTGCAACATTCGTGTGAAAAGGGGTAAAGGGACTACCCTATTTTGCCAAAAAAAGAAAAAAAATCTTGTTAAAGGCATTGTATAACAATGTTTCCAGTTTAAAAAATCTGAGCTACATGATTCCCCATGCTACTAGTGTCTCTGATACGGTCTAAAAATGAAGCCCTGCAAAAATTGCAGCTTAAAACCATCATTCAGTGCTTTAAAAAAAGTGAAAATCATTGAGAGATCATTCCAGCTTTCCCCCATAGACTGCTGTGTTGCAGAATTTCCTATTGGCTGAGAATAAATTAATGTGCCAATTTGTATCTGCACATATTGTACTTGTAACAGCCTAACTGTCCAAACTTTTGTGTTCTAGGGTGTTTATTTGTCCATTCAAACACTGTCAGATATGTCAAATAGCAAAGTTTGACAATTTTTTAAACGGGTCTTCCACAATGTTATATAGCCTCTTTAAACCGTGTGTGTCTATTTTTGCAAATATTTGTCTATAATCATGCATAAGATATTGCAGAATGTTCCTATATTTTTCACAAGTTTACCCCATTTGTACGTACTTCTGAGGTTTCATGGTTGATAAATGTACGTGCAACTCTATTGTTTTTTGTACATTTTAATCACCAGCTACATGTAACATTGAAATCTCTTTCCATTAACTCTTAACATACCAGGAGATTTAAATGTCTATGGACTTTATGTGCATTATGGGTCCAGATTTCCTTCACCATGTTAACCCGTTGGCTACGGGAACCGGATGTGTCCTGTGTTAACTCTGTAGGATTTTCAGAATCCTGTAGGCAACGGTTTAAGAGTTAAAATATGCCAATAAAAATATGTTATGTAAAATTTGAAACTTCTAACACTCTAGGCTATTTTACTTCAAAGCATTATTTACATCAATCAATAACACTGACTTCAAATTTAAGACATGGAACTCATTAAAATGGAACTTATGACCATATCACGTACTCAATATGAATAGTCACTTGTTGTATTTTATTCAGTAAGATTCAATTGATCAAAAACTGAAATACATTAGATATTATGTTTTGACAAAGTCTTCGGTTTCTTATAGAATAGACCCAACAACAATTAAGAAGCTAAGCTTTCACTGAGTCACTGTCGTCATAATTCTACCACCAAAGCTTTCACTACAAACAAAACTCAAGACGTCGCATTCAAATCTCTCTTTCCACTGCAATCAAAACTTAAGAAATCCTCTCCTTCTTTGGTCGGAGCCGTGGAATTGATTCTTGCAGAAACCCGACAGCGCTAATTTAAAAACCGGCGAAAGCAAAACAAGTCGGCATCATCGGCGTTACGCAGCCCGCCTCTGGGGTGCATGCACGACGAGAAGATAACATAATGTTCTAATATCGTGAATTTATCCCGCGACTTTATATCGTTTTACATGATCGCCCCGTAGATCCCACTTGGCTGGGATTTCTGAGTCAAGAGTTGACAGAGAACGTCACCCTGCCCGCGACTACCCCCTTCTGCATTCCGTTTCTCCCTCGTCTCCTCATACTGCAATCCGATCTCTTTGCGGTATCGTGCATGACTACGTAGAACCGATCTGCAAGTTTGTCCAGCGTAATTATATCGTGCTTCGTGTTCTGGCAGCAAATAGTCTGCATTTCAGACTGTCCTGCCAGCTTGCTGGCAGTCTGGAAGAATACACTTTTTGGCTTTGGGCTTTGTTTTTTGCCCAGATTTCATCAGAATGTGTTTACTGTCATTGCTTTCTTTGGTACAGTCCTGGACAAAAGTTTGGAATATTTTATTTTTTTGTATAGCCCTTTTTTAAAGTGCAGATTTCTTACGATTAATGATCAATCACCCATGCACAACTACAGATCATTACTAAGTTCAAATGAGCTCTAATACTCGGGTGGCACCAAGGTAAAATTTTAGGAGGGGTGAAATCAGTTGGGAAAATTTTGCTTGCCAAACAGTTACTTTTACTATCCAAACGGTAAGCCAAACAGCGTCTGACAAGCCCCCCTGTCCGTAGCACTGCCCCTGGCTCTACTTCAGCACAAGAAACCTGTTCTTGATATGATTGAAAACTGCATTTGGTAGATAAACATATTCCAAACTTTTGTCCATGAAACATAATTTGCTCTCCTTTCAGTTTTTATGATCTCATTACCACACTAACAAATTATCATTAAAAACAGGGTAAAGATCTAATTACAGTGACCAAATAAAGCTAGGAACCATTTTTGGATACAAACTGCTTGATTTGTGCAACCTGATGAGGCAGCGTCTTTTCCATTTATCAAAAATATACACACTAGTACAATAGTACCAGGTCATCGGAGGTTAAGAGTTCAAAGCCAAAGATCCAACGTTAGCTTTTGCCTCAGGGATCAGCTAATTTTATTTTTACTTTAGTGCAGTCCTGACTGGTAAAAAGTCATATGTAAGTCTTCATGAGGTTGGTTATTTGTTGCATCACTGATATTACTTTGTACAGATCAAAATTAAAAACACATCTGATGGAAAAGGCATATGTATTCAACGTAGTTCTTAAAATTATTATTGTACTTTATATCATGTTTAAAGAGAATACACAGTACTGGTTGATGATGGAAAATCTTTCATCAAAATTTCACATTTCCATATTTTCCAGCTGAGAGTAAATTACATTTACATTATAATGTGGGACTAATTCACTTTATATGCAATAAAAAGTTGAGGAATTGGCAGTTTGAGTACCCGACGGAGTAGGCTCCATTGCTGCAGTGTGTATGGCAACAATTAACATAGTCCCACATATAGATTTCTGTGTTAGTACTTTGTCAGCAATGGGGATTTGTGTAACAGATATGTCCAAACGAAGTGTTCTGTTGTTTTCAACTACTCTCTCCTGTCTAATGTGATATTTTTAGAATACCATCTGTTCACAGGAAGGTTTGAAAGCAAGTTATATTTAAAATCTTCATTCTTCTTCTTCTTCTTCTTCTTCTTCTTTTCTGCTTCTTCTTTCTTCTTCTTTTCTTCTCTTCTTCTTCTTCTTCTTCTGTTCTTCTCTTCTTCTCTTCTTCTTCTCTTCTTCTTCTTCTTCTTCTTCTTTCTTCTTGCTCTTCTCCTCCTCCTCCCTGCCTCCTCCTCCTCCTTCTTCTGCTTCTTCTTCTTCTTGATTTTGTTTTGGTAGAACGTGAATGTACACTATCCTGTTGAAGATGATTTTGTCTGATAATTCATGAATAATGGTCTGGTAGTCAGACTAGGCAGTGAACAGATTACACGAAGTTTATCGCCCTCTCCTTGTGTTGTTGGGTAACCTGTCTGACGTAACTGAAATACGGGTCAAATTTTGTTTGTGTGTAAGGGTACAGTTTGGAGCTTAAGGTGATGTTACGTCATTGACCATGACTTAACAGTAGGTTCATTACGAATCAAAAAGTCCTCCGAGCTGTTTATTGGTTGAAAACAACAACAAAGAGGAGCTACAATTGGACTGGATTGTGTTACAGTTTGTTCATTTTGGGGGCACAGTTTTAGCATTCTGTCACATAATATTTGAAGGCTGAAAATATCTTCCAAGTTAATTACTTAACTTGCTTATGGGGATGTATTCTATCATGATAATTAGAATCAAGTGGATTGCTGTAACAGTATTCTTATTTGCCAAGTATACTTACATGTACATATGTAATTCAATAGCCTATTATCATATTTCAAAGTTATATTCTGTGCAATAGATGTTGTTGCTTTGAGCAAAAAAAAATGTGATATGTGCATTTCTTGAAGGTGTCAAGTTCTTTACACTGAGTATGTCTACAAATGAAAAATTTCACAGCAAAAGCCTATAGATCCATTTTAAGCAAAATGGGATTAAAGAATTTTTTTTCTCTGCAAAAATAGAGCATAGTAGATATCTTAACCAAGGTTAATGCTTTTATGTAATGAATAATGTATATTACAGTGGCAGATTTATCTCCGTGTACATGTACATGTATGACATTTTACCAATATTGATTACTTTTTTATTGTAAATTGCCATATATCTATGAATCGTTTCTTTGCAAACTGCCATTGAATTCCGATCAAGGAGACAAGATGCAGCAGCCAATCAATGTTTTTCCGTGCACTGTATGCTAGTGCTCCCCTGGCTTGTAGTATTTTTGGGGCGCTGCTACATGCTCATAATTATGGAATACAGTACTTAAAAGACATTTTAGAAGTTGCCATTTTTCCGTGAACGGTACATGTGGGATTAATATTTGCTCACCCCAGGTGAAACAATTATAATCTAAGTATTTCAGTAATGCTGAGCATTTTGTAGCGTCCGACTCAACAATAAAACCTGTGTTTATAAATGGCGGTATTGTTGTTGTTGTTGAGTCACGTGGTGGTTACGTGCGTAATTAGACTTGTAACATACAATTCTGATATAAGTTTAATGATAAATGACATTAGATGAAAATTTATCATTTTTTGTGTTGTTTTTTAAAAATTACTTTCATATTTTTTCATGATTTTGGGGGGATTTTTGAAAAATTAACTAAATTATTGTTGTTTTGTCAAACGTATTCTAGTTTTTACTTTAGTCATCTCATGAAACCCCAAAATTGCTTCACATACTGTGTTTTTGTGAAATTAACACGTCTTGAAAATTTTGGACGATATAGGAGAAGGAACTTGAGTATCAACATAATATTCCATAATTATGAGCATGAGTGTATGTTGGGCATGGTATGCACGCTGATTGACTTGGTGGAAATATAATGTTTTGGCATGAAGGTCAGGTGGCGTTTATTGGGTTTTGCCATAAAAACTGTGTTTTTCGAAATCATCAAGGCAGATGTTATAGTGAATTTTGAAAAAAAAAATGAAACTGAACGCCAGTTAGCCCTGGCTTGTGCTATACAACATTTTGCGTACAATTTTTGAAAAAATGAGAAATTGCCATTTATTAGCTCTTGCAATGAAAATTTTCAAATAATTGTTATTGTACCTTCATATCTATCTTATCTCTAATCAAGTGACAGTGTGGAGAAACTGCAATTCAGTGATGGTGGTATGTGTATAGTAGGTTCATATCTGTGTATTGTTTTTTCTCCATCTTCATGTGCAACATTTAAAAGGGGAATTAAATCCAGTCATATATCAGCATCTATACAGAGAATAGAGAACAATGGGGAAAAAATGGCGAAAGTTTAAGTAAATATGACTGAACCCTTCATGACTTAGGAATGTTCAAAGTTTATTTATTCCTTTATTATGGAGGATTTTTAAATTGGTAACTCTACTGCTCTTTGAGATGAAAGTTGGCTACAAGAACTGGAAGTGCCTAATTGTATGAAGTCTATGGGAATTACAGAATTTCAGAGGCAACACGTTATGTTTGGGCCTTTTCAGAAGGAATTGTTGGAATTGTAGGAGTAAGTGTTCATGCTAAATTTAAACCCTGTCAGTTGCACCGTTTGGCTCTAACTAACTTGTCTTCACCAGTTCACCCTCATTTTATGTCATTTCCTTGCCACTCTCAATGCAATCTAGGGTTACGGACACCGCAAACAGAACACTCGACGGTCGACTAGAAACGCTACTTGCCGGACATGGGAAAAAGTAGGGTGTTCATTAAAGTGGAATTCAACATTTTCACAGCCTTTTCATCTAGAGCAGAAATAGAAAAAAAAAGAGCTAGGAATTTCAAATACAGTAGTTCTAGAGTTTCTTCTCATTCATGAACTAGTACGCGTAATTAAACTGTGTATAAATTTAGCTGCTATTTGCTCAAACTAGTTTTTTTTTCAGTTGAGAATTTAGTCTTTTTACAAAAGGGAACCTATATATTTTCAGTCATCATGCAAGTACCTGCATGTTGTTCCACATACAGTGACACATACAAGCAAGTTTGCCCAACATTCAAATCACAATCCTACGGTTTATTCATACATTTAAGATTCATGCAAAAACTTGCTAAAGTAGCATGCAAAGGGTTTAGCAAGCTGTTGATTGGACATTGATGATTAGCAGTAACAGGATTTTCAATCGTTGAATTACAGTGTATTATGATATTGCAAAAAAGGGTTGTGTCTAGGTGTTTGATTTTTACATATTGTCTTTTATACACTTTTGCAAAAATAATAATGAAAATAAAATAGTAATACAAATGATTAAATTGAATAAACAATTTACATAAATGAATACAAATAAATAAACAAATACAAATAGATTACTTGCTTAGCTCATTCTTCACTTGTCTAGTAAATTAATGTCATATTTTGTTACTTTACAACCCCCCCCCCCAGATATTGCATTGTTATTATTGACTTGCACTGTTTTTGACAGTGAGGAGGTGAAAAATGTACAACAGTGGTGCATCTGTAGCTGATGACATTATTTTCTCCAAAATACATCGCAAACCCACGGATTAGGCAATCCACCATCAGACGTTAACTGATCACACTCACATGGACGACACTCTAGCCATCTTTTCGAAACATCCCAAAGCCTGTGGGAGCTCGTTGTCAGACGCACAGTCTCTGTCTTTGACCCATTAATAATTTATAGGTTGTGACTCTTGTGATGTCATCCTTTGAAGGACTTGTTCTGGAGGAGTGGTACTTGACTTGCTTCGCTTGTAGCTCTTTGACATTGAGGTCAGAAAGACCTTTAAGGATGTAACATATATCTTTGTTGCCAATAAAATTGCCCTATTTTTTTCTGCAAAATGTGCCCATAAATATGCATTTGGTGTGCCCTATTTGCCTTTTGACCTTTTTACATGCATATCCAGTTGTTGTCATTCATGTGGTAAAGTTGCGTTACCATTGTTATTGTATCTTATCGTCTGATGACATTGGTTAATAAGAACTATACCCATGATATCTGCAGATACAGAAATTTTCATCAGGAGAGTCTAGCAAAGTTTGCAGGGCAAATTAGCACTGAAATAGGTCATTTTTTAAAAAATAAATATTCAATTTAAAGTGATAGGCTAACATTGTGAAGCTTCAATTTAAAAAATTGTCAGATTATGATATCTGAACTACATAGTAGTGTTTATATGGACAAATAAACACCCTAGAATAAAAAAAAGTTTGGAAAGTTACATGACTGCAAATGGCAAGTTATGCATGAATAAACAATTAAAACTCGGGGCGAGTTTAAATAGCCTAGGTGTACACACAGTATTAGTCTATGGGAGAAAATGGGCAGGTGAATCTGATCAACTTACGATTTTCACTTTTTTAAAGCACTAAATAATCATTTTGAAAAACAATTTTTTTCAGGGCGTCATTTTTTAGACCTTATCAAAGACAATGGTAGCATGGGGAATCATGTAGCTCAGATTTTTTAACTGTGGTAAATGTTAGCCAATACCTTTAACTATAAAATACGTGTTTAAAATATTCTATTAGATTTTTAGTGACATGTCCTTTTCAATAAGTGAATCTGGCAAAATTTAAAGAGCAAATTGGAACTGAAAAAGTCCCAAGTTTCCAAACTGACAAAAAATTGAAAAAAAAAGCACACCCAATTTTTCAGTGCCACTGTCTTTTTGTCTCTACAAAACTAGTTGTGCTCCTCAGAAGAAAGAGAGGGGACCAAGTCAAAATATGACAAAGTGGGAAGGGAGGGGCCTTTGACCTCTGTGGTAAGCAACTACTGGTAATCAAACTAATCCAGATTTTTAAATCTGATTTTGTCTCCGTTACGGTGGTGGCCAGATTCTTGTCACTCTCACAGCAATTGCCCTTAATAATCCTCTCCATCTGCCTCACCCCATTTGGTGCATCATCCTCCTTCAGCCCAACTCTTCTCACCTCCACCACTTGCTTCTTCCAGTCTTCTTTGGTTGCCCCCTCCCCTTCAGACCATCCACCTGAAACCTCAGATACCAACTTACTACACAAGGGGGGGGGGGGCACTTAGTATAATTGTGTGATACCTATGTGCCGCGGTTGAGACCCCCATTTACAGCCTAAATTTCAGTTCCAGAGCATCACAATTTCAGAAGCCTCAGAATTTTTTTATTTTTTCCAGTTCCAGAGACCCCAAAATATGCCGTTCCTTGTACCAATGCATTCCTAAAAGGCCGTTTCAGACCACCGTACTTTAGTTTCGCTACTGATTTTTGCTCGGCCACACCACTTCGCGGTGTGGCTGGGCCAGAGCATTGCACTTTCAGCACGGCCTGCCGGAACTTCGCCGCGGTACAGTTCCGAAGCAT
>JZLH01S0623532.1:7872-20401 GCA_001188425.1 Eucidaris tribuloides | reverse complement strand
GGGTGGCCCCAGGAAAGAATGCTACGAGTATAATCGCTACTTTCTTCACCATTATTGGCAAAATGTCATTAATTTTTATTTCGTTGGTTAGAACGTTCTTTTTCCAATAAAATGATACCAAGATCATTGATTTTGAGTTAAGGCGTTTTTGATTCTAGGGCCATTTTTCGGAGCAATGCAATTCCCAAATTCGCCAATTTTTCTAAGCAGCGGCGGTCATCGGAACGCCTAGATATTGTGCCTCAGAGGCTTGCCATACCAGCCCGCATACCAGACAAACCGCGATGACAAATGGAGGTGTAGCTTAGCATCGTCTTCTTTATGAAAGCGAGGCATTCCAGGCTTTCATAAAGAAGACGATGCTAGCTACAAATTTAATGACATTTTGCCAATAATGGTGAAGAATTAGCGATTATACTCGTAGCATTCTTCTGGGGCCACCTGTATCACTCCTTGCGGGCAACCGTGAAGATTTAGTACATCTTCTTCGAAAATTTTGGTCCAGGTGTTCGGGTTCCATCTAAACTACCAATTACATGGTTTTACTTGGTTCTATATCTCTACAGAAACGATGTCATCCCCTACAAAAATCATTGCAAATGTTGAAGAATCACAAGGAACCTCGACAAAAGGTAAGAAAAAGCAAAATAATCTGAATCGCACTGTTTAATTTCCTAACATAATTATATGTGTTTGTATTTCATAGTAAACTCTTGTGAAATAATTCAAGATGTATATTCTGTATGAACTCGTCAGACATCTTTGTACAGAACATTTGACTTGTAAATTATCCACCATGTCCTATTACCACACAAAAAAAAACTTAAATGTATTTTTAAAACTTGTATGTGACAGACAGTGATGGTGAAAACTTAGACAACATGTATTGAAAGAACAACCAATCTACTAAGGAAATTCTTTTTACCTGGTAACTCTATCTGACCTTTACTAAATAATTTGAAAGGTGTGTTTTCTCTAAATAAACGTTCCAGTTTTTTATTTTGGCGTTGTCATTTCAATGTGGCATATCATATCTTGTAGTAGTTATTCTGAAAATACACATATTGCTTTATTGTCATTAATTATGTAGTAGCTATAGTAATATAAATTAAGCATATGTGTATTATGTGATGGGCAATAGAAACATTAGTAGTAGTAGTAGTAGTAGTAGTAGTAGTAGTAGTAGTAGTAGTAGTTAGAAGTAGTACTTAATATCATAATATCTTTAGTATATACTATGATGATGATGATGATGATGATTAAGATGGTGATGATTAGGAGGAGAGGATTATGATGATGATTATTGTTTGTATTATTATTTATTATTATTATTTATTATTATAATTATTATAATATTATTATTGTTATTATTTATTATTTTATTATTATTATATTATTATTATTTATTATTATTATTATGATTATTATTATTATATTATTACTACTACTATACTATACTACTACTACTACTATCATTATTATCACCAGAGATTGCATTACAGATATCGTAACCGTGCGAGAAATGAGCAAACCCTAAAAAACATTACTCCGGAGGGAGCTCTGTGTGTCCACCTCGGCCTGGTAAAAGGAATCGCCAACATGGATGATCTCTACATCGTCCGTCAACATGTGGCAAAAGAGGATATTTCTAAGATCGATTGAAGAGGGAATGTCAAAAAGTCACTTGGAAAATCATTATTGACGACATATTCAGACACGATCGTAAGGGGCAAGTTTGCCGAATGAAATAGTGATATTTTGCCCAGCCGGCGTATGGTAAAACAACAGCTGTGTTTGAACTGGCACGTGATGTGGGCACGGGGAGAGCTACTTCGGGCCGTTAAAGATACCTCATCTGTTTGTCGCTGGAAGAATGAAGAAAATGGATGCGATGTCATCGTTAGGACAAGCGATTAATATTACGTTGCTACCAGATGTAAATGAGCAACTCCAGAGTCGATATGAGCAATTTATTACACAACGGAAGACGTCATCATCATGTAGATGGATTGGATGAGTTATGCTGGGAGTATTACTCCGCGAAGGTGCACAAGTAACGTTTATACCCATCTTACGATATCAACGATACAAAAAATGTGATGCGGTGACGCAGTAGACCTTTCTGACACAACAATTCGATGGATGCAGAAGATGTCTCCGGGTCTTCCGCTTTTATGTATAACGAGGGTTCAACCAACGGAGCTTCGACGAAGTACATCCAACGATATTTACGGCTCAATCCGGGGATGGAGATGCTTGATTGGCATACTTACAAGGCAACGATTTAATCAAAAAACGCCTGACCTATTGGCACTTTTCTGCACAATAAATGAAGTTGTCTGGTGGAGGGGGGTCGTCTTAGCAAGCGTGTGCGCACCTGTCCTTCGTTGTTCTCTGAAATATAGCTTTTAATGAGGGAGCAGCGCAAAGGAGAGAATTTCAGAGGCAATATTACCTTGATGTAAAAATCCTTCTACAAAACTGTGGCAAGTTGCATTAAAGGGTTGCCTAGTTTGATGATAAGAAGTTGTGTGGTTCCGATGGTCAAGATTCCAGAGTATCCCAACCACGGATGATGGCCTGAATTCCTCGGCCTTATCTCAGAGCAACGGTTTCACTTCGTCAATGACGAGCAGGAAGGAAATCAATGATCGGGCGTAGATGTTCTTCATAAGCTTGGACAAGAGTACTGCGCCAGCATGTACCTGTCCAGCTTACCATTTGGAATGAACTACAGACCAACACTACAGCAATTAAGGAGGCGATCAAAAATTCGTGGATCTAAAATATCTTACGATGTTTGTATTCGGAGGGGCATCCAAGTGATACCGTTGCTGCACCAGCTATCTTGCGACACATAAAAACATTCCCAGGTACGATCCGGGTTACAAGTTTGGATTGATCTTGAATGTTTGAGCGAGTTAGCCTAACGTCGAAAACTGTCGCAGAGCTATTCGAAATGTCGCCCATCTTCAAGATGTTTCGAACGGAGACGTTTGGAGCTATGGAATGCCTTCACCAGCATGTTTATGCCATTGGAAAGCTTCCGCGTCCGTGATGGAAAAGGTATTAGTTTGTTTTCAATGTAGAATGGTATTCAGAAACAGCAAGGAGTGATGTTGCATGATGATGGTGATGAGAAGAAGAAGAAGAAGAAGAAGAGAAGAAAAGAGAAAGAAGAAAGAGAAGAAGATAGAGAGGAAGAAGAAGAAAGAGGAAGAAGAAGAGAAGAAGAGGAAGAGGAGGAGGAGGAAGAAGAAGAGAAGAAGAAGAAGAAGAAGAAGAAGAAGTAGAAGAGAAAGAAGAAGAAGAAAAGAATGACAATGAATGGTCCTAAAATGATACCAAGTGTAGTATAAGAACACTAGACAGTTCTGACTGCGGCAGTCGATGGTATGCCTCGCTATCCGCACTCCCATCCAATTGATGTAATTTGAAAAGCTTCAAGTCTTAACATGGTACAAGAAACCAATAATGAATTAAGCATAAGCCCATGGACGCTTGCCAAGTTAAAGTAAAATGCCAAATTTAAGCAGTTCTTAATTATCGTGACAATGAGCTCAATTCGCACATGAGGCCTTGTGACCTTGACCTCTGATCTTTCCACTCAAAATCGAATCGTAAATTGTCGCCTTATATTAATATTTGTCACAAGTTACATCAAAATGGAAAAGTCATACTCAAGTTATACAGTAATGAGGCCGAAATCGAGACATATTTTAAAGGCCGCGGAATCAAGACCTTTGACTTTGATGCTCCAAAATCTAATCAGTTTATTGTGCCTCATAATACATCTTACGCCAAGTAACATAAAATCTGACCTGGCCTTCTCACGTTGTCATGGTACGAGCAAATCAGACATATTTTAAGGCCAGGTGAACCTTTTGACTTTGACTTTTGACCTTTCAGCTCCAAAATCTAATCACTTTATTGGTGCTTATTAATAACTATTCACCGCCACGTATATGAAAATCCAACTGGTGTTTCTCAAGTTATCGGCAGTATACGAGCCCTAAATCAGACATATTTTAAGGCCCGTGACGCTTTGGACCTTTGGCTCCGGCAATTAATCTGTTCATTGGTGCATCATAATACATACTTAACCAAATACATAAAAATCTGACTGCGTCTTCATAGTTATCACAGTGAATCGAACCCAAATCAGATATTTAAGGCCCAGTGAATTTGACCTTTGACCTTTCAGCTCCAATCTAATCATGTTATTGGTGCATTATAATACACTTCACCCAAGTTTGCATCACATAATCCGACCAGCAGCTCTCAGTTAGCGTGGTAACTAGCCAAATGAGCCATACGTAAGATCGTGACGCTTTGAACTCCAAAAATCTAATTCAGCTTTTATGGTGCCTCATAATACATACTACACCAGTACATGAAAATTCAACCAGGCGTTCTCAAGTTTAAATCGCGGTAAGGCCAAATCAGACATATTTTAGGCCCGGTGACGCTTTGACTTTGACCTTTCAGCTCCAAAATCTAATCAGTTCATTGGTGGCTCATAGTTCATAACTTGGTCGCAGTTATCTAAATGCGATGGGGTTTACAGTTATCGCGGTAACGAGGATCCGGTACGGACGGACGGACGACGAAGGACGGAGGACGGACGGACGGACAGACGACGCACGGACGGACAACCCGAAAAAGATGCCTCAGGCACTTCAGTTGCGGAGGCGATAAAATGTCACAAATAAGACGCGTGAATACGCACTTACAGTATACTAACGATGAAAATTAACAGTCTACATGATAATGAGAATTGGAGCGCTGTAAAACATTGTATTGAATTTCGTTTTGTCGGACTTAATAGGGAATTATGTTATTATCATGTAACTGAGTTGGAGACTATATAGGAGATACACTATATCCATGAGAAAATGTCAATCATAATCACAATTCTAATTGTGTCCAAATGTATTTTATTTACCGGTTCGCTATTTTCCATTCGTTCGTAATCACACTTGTGTAAGTAATTTTAACCACATCTATCGCGCCCAGCCAGTCAGATGTGGGAGACTCTCACGTCGCTATCGTATCGGGCATAATTGCGGGTCGTTCTTCCGCAGAGACTGTGTCTGGGCTGGCCGATAGGCTAGAGAAAGGCGATACACGACCTTCGGATAACTCGAACTAACGACACAGTACCGTTCGGGGATTGGATTTACGCGCTCGTGGGGAGGCGTGTCGATCCATCACCACGATGGGAGCATAGGGTAACGTAAAGCTAAATTAATACTGTAATACACTAGCGTACTATGGGGGGGGGGCAGGGGGCAGAGTCCCCCCCCCCCTCCGACGAAGATTATTTTGTGCTGTTGTCGTGACCGTAAAAAAATATGCAAGCGTTGGTTTGGGATTGAAACAGTTTTCGTCACTACGTCACTATACCACCCCCCCCACCCGACATCGTCGATTTTTCGTTGGTTGACGTCGTGACAGCGAAAAAAAATTGACCTTTGGATTTGCAACCGACCCCCCCCCACCGATTTTTTGGTGGCTTGTCGTGACCGGCAAAAAAAATATGGACCTTACGATTGGACTGAAAAAAAAAATGTTTGTCGAAAAAAATATTTGCCAATCCTGACGACGTAAGGCTAGGTACGCCATTGGTGTTAATTAATTAATTTGATGAACACTAAATATGTTCCGCGCTATTCCTGATGCGTTTTATGTGAAACTTTTCAATAAATTGAGATATTATCAGTTCTATCATTACTGTGTAACTTGTACAAAATAATAATAATAATATAAAATAATAAATAATTAATAATAATAATAATAATAATATAATAATAATAATGATAATATAATATAAATAAATAAACAACAACAAACAATAATAATAATAATAATAATAATAATATTAATAATAATAATAAATAATAATGAATAATAATATAATAAATAATAATAATATATAATAATAATAATAGTAATAATAATGGCTTAGTAAAACAGCGTCTCCCTCACGTGGGAAGGTCGCGTGTTGGAAGCCCCGGCCGGGTCATTTCACAAAGACTTTAATAAAATGCGCTTCTCGCTTCCTAGCATGGGCCTCGGCATTCTAGAACAGAGAAAGGGTAATAATAACTTTATGTTATGCAGGGCCGCGTGGATAGAGCAGTCTGTTCAGACTGAAGTGCAACCCTGGGTAATAAGACGCTTATGATATTTGTTTTGCGTAATATTTATGTTGTAAATGTGAATGTGGAATTTTTATTATGAGAAGGGTGCTCTGGAGAGCAGGACCATCTTTGATGTTGAAGAGACTCCCTGTGAAATAAACGAAATAATAAATAAATAACTAACTGTTAATGTCATTTGCTAGCTGAATATTGAAAGTTAAGTATCGGGTAGCCTATTTGCTACGCCGCTAGCTACTTCACCATTATTTTTTCTCAGAGTGTTACATGAGGAGTACAAAACTTACAAGTATGATAAACAGTGAAAGTCGTTTTTATAGTGAGGTCGTTGGACCAGGAAACTTTGTTGTTATACAGGTGGCCAAAAGAATGCTACATCATGGATCGTTAATTCTTCACATCATCCACGAATGTCTATTGGTGATTATTTCATGGATTAGACTTCTTTCCCAACAAATTTATACCATTGATCATTGATTTTGATTAAGGTGTTTGATGTAGGGCCTTATTTTTCTGAGGCAGGATGTAATTCGTCTAAATTTGCATTTTGTTAACTCCAGGATTCATGCAGAACATTAAATATCTCATGTAAGACGTGCAAGAATGAGTAAGCTCGTAAAGCCACACTTACAATTAGCTTCGTATCAAAATGAGGCATTCAGTGGATCTGTCTCCCACTTATTCTATGCACGCTCGTTAGTGGAATATTTTCGGTTGTATACGGCTTGTTATAAACGGTCGGGTAAATGGAGAGCAAGTTTCGGGTAAATTCCGCGTGGATGTCTGAAGCTAGCCAGCCAATTTTTCCTATGGTGTCTTTCAAAGAACAAAGCTAACAAAGAAATCACATCTTTACAATAATGTATACACATACCTGAAATCAAATTTAAGCTCTAACACGACACTTCTCACACCATACATTCATCATTTAACCTGAGTTAGTGTCTGTCGTGTCCTGTTTTGTCACCGTTTAATTATGATATTACTGCTACTAATAATTAATACAAATATCAGTATTCAACATGACAACCGTCAGTTAAAGGTATTTATTAAAATACTAATAAATAAATCATATCAAATAGTTTATAAAAACGGATAATGATAGATGTATTTGTAGTAATTAATTATTTGTTGCAGTAGTATCACAATTATTACTGTAAATAAATCTTGAATAACCATCCCAACCCCACATTCCCGTAAGGAATCTAGACTCATATACATGTACTAGTAATCTGAAAACCAATTTTGAAAAAAAAGGGCAAATATGCCTCTTCACAGCCACCGTACTACAATTCGCGTTTTGATCGATCGCATCGGTTAACAGCGCTCGCGCGGTATCTGCCACAGCGAGCTAGAGTTATGAGCTGAGTATGGCGACAACGAAGAGCATTACGAAGATTTCGGATTGAATTTTCCGAAAAATAGTGAAAACTGTGGCAAACCAGGACACGACAGACACTAACACAGGTTAGATGATGAATGTATGGTGTGAGAAGTGTCGTGTTAGGGCTTAAATTTGATTTCAGGTATGTGTATACATTATTGTACAGATGTGATTTCTTTCTTAGCTTTGTTCTTTGAAAGACACCATTGTAAAAAATTGGCTGGTTAGCTTCAGACATCCACGCGGAATTTACCCGAAACTTACACCCCACTTACCCGACCGTTTATAACAAGCCCTTACAGTACACGTTTTAGATTACTAGTATACTAGGTGTTAAAAATAAAACTTGCCAATTTTGGTATTTAATGACACAAAAACTATACACCAGATAATACTGGCATGCAGATGACTTATTGCTGAAGAGTGGACATTTTTGATGGAGGTGGTTTGAATACGATATATCATTTTGATGGAATTCATGCTTATTTAAAAAGTTAGGGTTCAGATTTTGCTCAATATCCAACTCCCTGTACAAAATGGAGACTGTACAGAAATCAAATGGTGTGTGTGAGAGTGTGTGCCTTGTCTACACACAATAGCAATAGACAATGACTATGCATATCACCATTGGAAACTCTGGAATGCAATATTCTCATCTGGGTCTGGGGAAGATGAATGCTTTATTAATATTCATTAGAAAGTAGCCTGCCCCCTACTAGTCTTTATTCACAACCTTTGTAAAAAGGAAATCAAACTTCGTGCCCTGAAGGTGTTTTTAAAAAATGTTTTTAATGGATTTGAAGTGTTGAGAAAATGATTCCATACAATCTAAATAATTGTGTTGATGCTGCTGATAATGATGTAATTTAATTATGAACAAGATTAAGAAGAACAAGAAATCCATGATTGATGGCAACACTGAAAACTAATGTCTCTTAACTTGAAAGGCAAAATCTAGTACTGTGCATGTATGACAAAGCATGGAAACACATGCTTGCATCTTACCCTACATATGTACACATTTCATTGAGAATACCAATGCCCAGGCTGATTTCTGATGAATATTAATAAAGCATTCGTCTTCCCCAGACCCAGATGCGAATATTGCATTCCAGAGTTTCCAATGGCAATAAGCACAGTCATTGTCTATTGCTATTGTGTGTGGACCAGGCACACTCTCTCACACACACCATTTGATTTCTGTACAGTTTCAGTATTGTACAGGGGGTTTGGATATTGATATGAAATTGGATGAGTCCAATACACAAATTTATTGGTCGAGCTGGGAGTTGGCAAATATTGGGCGAAACGAATGGACGAAGATGAAGAATCAAATTTTATCATTATTTTGTTTTTAGGATCTTCCCGCATCCGGGTAGCGAAATTTTTTTCCCACGACATTGACGAAATAAACCGCTGCAAAAACAAAACCGTACTGCGGGATTCGAACCCGGGTCAAAACGCGCTATCAATACAGCGAGCTATCCAATGTATAGGCATACAAAGTGACTCGACAGTTGACGTCTTCTTTAGCAATATATACCAACGGTTTCGAAAGTGCGAGACGTTAAAACCGAAGTGAAAGTACGCATGCGCCGTGCGAGAAAATCTCGTGGGAATAAAAATTTAGCATCCGGGTACATGATAATTTAACGTTAGACTAAATTATAACGTTAGATCTAACGTTACGCTACACTCACGTTGTAGGAGTTTGGAATTCATTCAAATAAATAAGAATGAGAATTACTTACCAGCAAGGATGTCCGAAATCAAGTAGATCTACATGTAGTTTCGGATCCGCACCCTTCTCAATCAAAAAGAGTTCAGAAAAATGTTCCAAATTTAGAGATAAAAGATTTCAAGTCTGAGTAGAATCCACCATCTTGATTTGTTTACAAACAAGGACTAACGTCAGAGCTAAACGTTACTTGTACCGTACGTGCAGAGCTAGCGCAGCAGTACACGTACACGTAGCTAGTCATCCAAGCCTCGCCTAGCCTTGCAATGTTACTTTTATTTGAAGCACAGATAGGGGTATAAGTAACATTAATCTTCAGAACCTCAAACCCAGTTGCCCTTCTTTTAAGTTAACTCTACTTTGTAATGCGCCCCTAACACTAATACGTAAACTAAATCCTATCTATTTGTAATCATAAACACTATTTGTGACCCTAAAACTGGTTTAAAAACGTGGATATCCCACTCTGTGCTGCAAATAAAATTCAGCCGACGGCTTAGCGTTTGCCGCAATACGTCATTACGTCAGCGCATGCGTAATGGCCAGGAGTCCAATATGGGAATAAATTGGATACCCAATTTATTCCCATATTGGATCCCTGGCCATTAATACGCATGCGTAATAGCAACCAAGCTTCCAGCAGACTCAGGACACGTATTTTTATTGGATTCTATGACTTTTGTTTAGTAATATAGGAGGGAAGATTCTAAAGACATAATAATGAGAAAAATCTGAACCCTAACTTTTTAAATAAGCATGAATTACATAAAAATGATTATTGATATCGTATTCAACCACCTCCATCAAGAATTTCCACTCTTCAGCAATAACTAATCTGCATGCTAGTATTATCTGGTGTATAGTTTTTGTGTCATTAAATACCAAAATTGACAAGCTTTATTTTTAACACCTAGTATATAAAGCAGTATAGGCATATAGTAAAGACGGATAGTAAACGAGGGAGCTAAGAGCGACCGAGTAACAAAATTGTCAGATAAGAAGAGTGAAAATGGCATTTCAGAGCACTTTACCGGGTTGAATAGAATGTCTGTGACAGCATTTATTACTTACATTTTACTATAAGTATACATTTTGTTTCAGTCTTCATTTTTTTTTTGCTTTTTTGGGGGGGGGGAGGCTTCTATAACGGAGAGAGGGGGAATTTGCCATTTGCCCCATGCCCCCCTTAGTGTCGTCACTGGTTACAATAACTCAAGAACTGAGTTTAATGCAACTTTGATCACGTGTGATATAAGGTACCAATGGACGAAATAGATTTCGGAATTAAAGAGTCAAAGATCAAAGGTCACAATGCCTCATACATGTCTTATTTGGGATCGTTAGTCTTTACCATGATAACTCAAGAATGACTTATCGGATTTCAATGCAACTTGGATGAAGTATGTAGTGTGAAGCCCCTATGAACTGATTAGATTTGGGAGTTGAAAGGTCAAAGGTCACAAGGACTAATCAGGTTGGTCTCGTTAAAAAAAATTCTGATCAAATTTGGTACATGCATGCAGGAGGCTTTTTTAATTTAAATCAAATTTGGGGAGAGTGTAGCTTGTTGAAGAATACACATCCACTAATATTAGTAAGTAATTACATTTGCTGAGGTCAACAGAAAAAAAACATTAATGAATACGTCTAAATAGACATTTTAAGGGAAATTATGCCAAATATCAGCATCTTAACTCATTGTTTCTCGTATATTGCAGGACTTACTCTTCATCCTATTTACGATGTCCTCCAGACGGTCCACATCATTTGAATCTTCCTTTAACTTCCACTTGTAGAAAATGTCAAGTAGAGCGAGGTTGGTACTTTGATAGCGATATACCCAAATTTGTTTTAATTCTGCATATCCAAATCCCAGCTCTTCTCCGAGATAATAATATTCTTCAGGGGTAATTTCCTTCGCAAGCCCATAGAGGCGACTTGTGGCCGAACGATCCGACGATGATGCCATATTACTATAAAAAAATAATTGTTCGAAATGTTTATCAAACCAGATGAATAATAAACACTCAGAAAGTATAAAGTGCTCATTACTGATTACTCTGATTAGAATCAAGTAAACTATGCAAGGATTCTCCTGTGAAAATCTTGTAGTCAAACGTTGACTCATTCTAAAATAAACAATGTAAATATCACTCGTAGTAGGGAAACATGCTGTGTGGCTCTCTATGAGGCTCATTTTTATCGTCCCCGGATAAAATTAAGATACTCCTATGTTTACGCTTGATTCCCCTTTAGGCTATGGTCACAAATAGAAAAAGTGGCCTGCTCGGCGACCGGGCGGCGAGTTTTTAGCCAATTTCGCCCGGTCACCGAGCGGTAGCCGCCCAGGCACTGGTTTTTTTTTTGGGGGGGGGGGGGCATCGGTGGGTCGCCGCTGAAGTTTTAGCGCGCAGTTAAAATTCTGGCGGCGCCTGCTCGAATTTACTCACCGCCCTAAACACGCCCGGTGTCCGCGCGGTCACCGGGCGCTCGCCGCCCAAAATATGCCCGGTGTCCGGGCAGTCACCGGGCGCTCGCCTCCTGGGTATCGACCGATTCAAGCAATCACTAATCGAACGATTTATGTTAGATATGTTACTTGTTGTTGTTGTTGTCAGTTTTCACGGCGCATATCAATCGATGACCGATTATTCCCCCGAATAATCTACTTTTCGAAGCTGCTTCATAAAAAGTATAGTCTAGGTTCTAGCCGTTGCTATTTGGGTTTAATTCTCCGATTTGCAGCCAATACTCGAATATCGCCCCAAGCCGAGTGAGGGCGATTACCCCAGTGATTGCGTCGGGCGACGCAATCACTGGGATAATCGCCCTCACTCGGCTTGGGGCGATATTCGGGTATTGGCTGCAAATCGGAGAATTAAACCCAAATAGAAACGGCTAGAACCTAGACTAAATAGAAGGCCACCGAGCGGTCGCCGCCCGGTCGCCACCCAGTCGCTGCTGGGCAATAGGTCAGTTACTGGGCGGTGAGTTCAAAATCGGTCAGCGTCTTGTAAGTTTTGGCGTTTATCCCGAGAATATGTCGTGGAAATGGGGGAAATCAATACAAACATGTCAGGTAGTGCGGACAAAAAAATGTAAGAAAAGGCTGAAGAGGCAGGGGAAATATTTTGGTTTAAGGGTGACACGTTAGAAGTAATGGATTGAAAAAAAATATACAAACACAAGTAACAGGACTTAGACTGTCACAAGCAGGGGGCGTCGATCGGGGGGTGGGGGAGCTGG